>JABJVR010000025.1:19528-63675 GCA_025773905.1 Chitala chitala
CTATAAGAAGCTTGTAAGGCACTGTGTGACCATGTGTGAGAACCCTAGCTATAAGAAGCTTGTAAGGCACTGTGTGAGAACCCTAGTACACACGTGACATCTGTGAAGGGATGTGTTGGGTGGGGGCAACACTTTGAAATTTCATTGTATGCTGTTTGCGTTTCCATTTGGTTAGCTAGTGGTTCTTGTTAGGAACATGGTTCTTGTTAGGAAGCGCTTTGAGGCACATTGTTGCGAAAGGCGCTATATAAAAATAAATTGACTTGAACGTAACTTTCACCTGCTTCTTGTATTTGGTTCATTATGCTTTTGGAAATGGGCTTAAACATCTCACTTTATGGGTGCGGCAGCAGTTCGGTAATTTTTTAATAGTGTTTGAACCAACAGTGTTCCGGTGTTCTGTTTCGTCTTCCACCAGATCAGACCACATGATGGCCATGGAGGGTGGCATGGGCCCCCCTGGGGGCCAGGGCAACATGGTACCTTCCAATAATGACTCCAGCATGTATTCTCCAAACAGGTATTCCTCACATAGGTAAGGAGGCAGGCGAGTCTATAAGCGAACCCTGAGCCACACGTATGGTTAGAAGGCTGCTGAACACGCAGGATGTTAATGAGGCTCTGACGAGTTAAATCAGCACATTTAAGAGTGAACAGGCTGACACTTTTTGGTTGCCTGCCTGTGGGTTTCTGATGCATGGACGCAACCCTGGATGGAAATGCGATCATGTGTGCACATTTGGTCAGAGGACACAGGGTGTTCCCACAATTCGGATACTGTTTGCATGTCTTAACGTCGCATATGATCCTGTCATGCTTTGGTCAAGTTGGCAGTGTCTTCACAGGAGGGCACGTGTGTGTGAGATTGTGCGCCTGTGGTTGCGTCTTTGTTCAGACGGTCGTTGTCTCTTTTCCAGGCACGACGGGTATGGGCAGCAGTACCCCAGCATGCCCTACGGGGGGCACCCTTCTGGAATGTTCCCCCAGCAGCAGGTAAGGTGCACAGACCCCACCTTCACCTTCTTCGAAGCATTGGACTGCAGTGCTCTTAACATAGCAAGGCACCTATTGGTTCAGAAATGATCAAACTTACTGAAAATATTATAATTGAACAAGAAAATGAGAAATCTGCATCCAGCAGTGTTTTTGTATCTTATTTGATTCATCAGGCATCTTTTCCTTTCTGCCTGTGTCTGTCTTGTCCGTGTAGGGCTACAAGCGGCCAATGGACAGGATGTACGGCCCCCCCGCCAAGCGGCATGAGGGCGACATGTATGGTGTTCTGTATGGCGGCCAGCAGCCCGACGTCTACGGCCAGTACGGAGGCGGGGGCTACTCGGGTGCCGAGCGGAGGCCCCCCCAGGGCCAGTTCCCATACGCCTACGGCCGTGAGCGCATGCCGGGTCCCGGGCAGCAGCCCCCGCCGCAGCACGGCGTGTCCCCCCAGATGATGAGCGGGGTCGGTTCCGGCTCAGCCGACGGTCCCCAGCCAAACATGTGGCCTCCCCAGACAGACGTGCCCTACCCTTACCCCAACCGGCCAAACCAGGGGGCATCTTCCCAGGTCCCCCCTTACCCTGCCATGGGCCGGGGAGATGACATGGAGGGCCGCTCTGGCCAGGATGGTCCGTGGCCGGGTCACGGGGGGCAACGCCAGTCTTCCTTCATACCATCCTCTTCTGGCTCCATGCCCCCAATGACGTCCAGGCCCCCCCCTTCCACTGCTGCCATGTCCAACCACGTCCCACGGGCCCCCAGCCCCGCCTCCTTCCAGCGGTCCATGGATTCCCGCATGTCCCCCAGCAAAGCAGGCTTTATGTCCTCCATGAAGATGCCCAAACCAGGAATGCCCATGGCTGGCCAGCAGGGCGGCGCTCCACAGAGCCAGGTCCCGCCTTCCATCCGCCGGGAGCTCCATTTTCCTCAGGGCTCGGTTGAGAGCACCCAGCCCATTCTTAAGCCACGCCGAAAACTTACCTCAAAAGACACTGGTATGTACTCGGATCCAGCCTGGTTTTGCCCCCTAACAAATAGAGTACTGTTTATTCGGTCGAGGGGGCAGGAGTGTCCTTGAGAAAATCATCTCACACTTTTATAAACCATGTAAACTCAAGTGCCAGTTAGTGCACTCTGTGTTTTCTGAAGTTTCATTAGAATCACCGCGATCATCTTTGACACCGTGTATCTCCGTTGACACCGTGGATTTATGAGGTGTCATGCAGCACCAGAGTTCCCTCACAGTTTAGCAGTTATGCTAGGCAGCTTTCTTGGATTAAATCACAAAGTTTCAACAGCCTGGTCCATGTACCCTCGCAGGAACCCCAGAAGCATGGCGGGTAATGATGTCACTCAAGTCAGGGCTGCTTGCTGAGAGCACCTGGGCCCTGGACACCATCAACGTCCTGCTGTACGATGACAGCACCGTGGCCTCTTTCGCCCTTTCGCAGGTACGGGGTACCGCAGGTGGAGTGTGCAGGTTTACGTTATCCACTGACACAGAGGCGTGTGTGTGTGTGTGTGTGTGTGTGTGTGTGTGTGTGTGTGTGTGTGTGTGTGTGTGTGAGTGAGTGAGTGAGTGAGTGAGTGTGAGTGAAAAAAAGAGAAAGAGATGGCGTACGTACAGTGTGTATTGATATTCAAATAGATAGGAATTGTTGACCTTGTGTGTTATTGTGTCCAGTAAGCAGGCAGTTAATGGAAACAAGTTCAGAATGAGGAAAGTTCTTGATGTTGAGGCTGAGGGGGACTGCTAACAGCTGCTAACTGGGGCTTTTCGACTTTCAGTTGCCTGGCTTCCTGGAACTCGTGGTGGAATACTTCAGGAGATGCCTCATCGAAATTTTCGGGATCCTGGAGGAGTACGAGGTGGGCACCGTGGGCCAGAAAACACTCCTGGGGTCCATAACAGAGGACGAGCTAGAAAAGAGCTGTGACAGCGACTCTGAGGCCAAGGTGGAGGACGGGGAGGAGGACAATGAGGAGCAGAAGGAACAGGCACAGCTAAACACGTCCGAGGAGGCCCCAGAGCTACGGAAGGAAACAGCGGCTGAAGAGGTAGCTGAGGTGGGGGAGGGACAGCAAAACCCAGAGGGAGAGGATCCAGCGGAGCAACCCACCTTGGAGCCAGAGCAGGAACCAGAGCCCGTGCCCAGGCCCCGGCAGGCCAGCAAATACGACAGATTCCCAGTGAAGGTGCTACAAACAGAGGAGGACTCGGCGGAGGGTCGGCCGGACCGGCCAGGTCCCTCTCAGAATTTCGCCAGCGGGCTGCTACACTGGCAGGCTGGTGGTGGCGACTCCACCACGCACATTCAGATCCATTTCGAGAGCAAGGGCAAGGGGTGCACATGGGAGGCGTGGTATGAGTGTGGGGGCAGAGCCTCCGCACGAAGCAGTTCAGCAGACGAGGCACCGGAGCAGTCTGAGGGGAAGAACGTCACGGCCACCATTGACGACATGCTGTGTGCGAGGCCAGGCAGCCTCTCTGACGGGGGCTCCTCCCTGGCAGCGCATGGCACCTCCTACCCGTTCCAGCAGGACGCCTCTGAGGGCCGCCGGCCCATCACCGTGCTGGAGGACGAGCCGCGCACCCTGGACGAGGCGCCGCTGTCCACCACCGCCAGCTGGCAGGACTCGCTCACGCGCCGCTGCGTCTGCATCTCCAACATCGTGCGTAGTCTCTCCTTTGTGCCCGGCAATGACGCCGAGATGTCACGGCACCCAGGTCTGGTGCTTATCCTGGGCCGCCTGCTGCTTCTGCACCACGAGCACCCCGAGAGGAGGCGACCGCCGCAGACGTACGAGCGCGGGGAGGGTGAGCGGGACCGGGGCCTGGCCTGTAGCCAAGACGAGTGGCGTTGGGAGTGCCTGGCCGCGCTGCGCGAGAACGCCATGGTGACGCTGGCCAACGTGGCCGGGCAGCTCGACCTGTCCCTCTACCCGGAGAGCGTGTGCCTGCCCATCCTTGACGGCCTGCTGCACTGGATGGTGTGCCCGTCGGCGGAGGCCCAGGACCCACTCCCAGCGGTGGGGCCGCACTCCACCCTCACTCCGCAGCGCCTTATGCTGGAGTCGCTCTGCAAGCTGAGCGTACAGGACGGCAACGTGGACCTGCTGCTGGCCACGCCACCCTTCAGCCGGCAGGAGAAGCTCTTCTGTACGCTGGTGCGGCTCGTGGGCGAGCGCAAGCACCAGGTATACCGTGAGATGGCTGTGGCCGTCCTGTCCAACCTGGCGCGGGGCGACGCCATGGCGGCGCGAGCCATCGCCGTGCAGAGAGGCAGCGTGGGCAGCCTGGTAGGCTTCCTGGAGGATGGCGTCGCCATGGTGCAGTACCAGCAGAGCCCCCATAGCCTCCTGCACATGGGCCACCCCCCCATGGAGCCTCCCAGCACTAACATGATGTACCGCGCTGCCAAAGCCCTTCTGGCTATGGCCAAAGTGGAGGAGAACAGGGCGGAGTTTGTGCTCTACGAAGGCCGCCTGCTGGACATCTCTATCTCCTCGGTGCTGAACTCGGCCGTAGCGGCCATTATCTGTGAAGTACTCTTTCAGTTCAGTCACTTATGACAGCAGTCAGGTGACAGCGCGTGACGGACAGGTCACACGTGATTGGCGATTTTATATTTTTATTTAAATGAAATAAAAGAAAGTTTGTTTTTATATATAAATATATATATATATATATAAATATATATAGCTCCTCTGCCCCATTAACATTTTGATTTTGAAATTTTAAAAATAATTTTAATATGGATATTTAATACCTGCCAAGTGTTTCAGATATCTTTTTTTTATGTATGTGGTTTTCATTTGTTTCAACCAAAGTTGCTGTCAAATTTTGGAGGGGGTTAAGTCATATAATTTTTTTTTTATGTTCTGAATGTTCGTTAATGTATTGTCATTTTTATTTTGGGGGGAAGCAGATTTATTTAAATTGTGAGAAATATTGTAGATAGTTTAACTTGCCACGTGCTGAAACAGAGGAAAAAATGATTCTAGTAAATAAAAAACTTTTAAATGTATACATTTCTGAAAAAAAAAAAAAAATGAATTGTGCAATACGATTGACAGCTTGACAGTCAGTTTGGCGAGGTAACACACGTGAATCTTTTGTAACATGCAATACGTGGATTGTACCACACGGTGGCGGTGTTGCATTAATGTAACCTGAGAAAAAGCCTGTTTTCACTTGGTTTTAACAGCGACAGAATGAGATTTACTTTCTTGGTACAGTCATAGCCACAACCCTTTCTTGTATTGCATTTGTTTTATTTTCTATTTTGCGCATTGGCCAATATGTATATAATGTTGTACATTGGACACACGTTCATTTTTCTTTGTATTTTTTGGTTAGTTTTATTTTCAGAGATGTGGTAACTGAAAAGTGATGGTAGTTTTTAAACATAATTGCTGTTAATGTTATTTAATATTACAAATATTTTGTTATTTGGATCATATCTTTGAGCAAGGGTCATGTAAAGGTCCCTCTTCGTTTAAAAAAAAAAAAATAAAAAAAAAAAATATTCTTGTATGCTTTGTTGGGTAGGAGGCAAGCGATCACACAAATTGCTTTGTTAACCAGACGTGGAAGTGCTTATGTTAAGAACTAGAGGAGGCCACAGAAGAGCAAAGAACAGATTTTATAGTTTTTTTTTTCCTCCAGTGATGCAAGTGGTCATATTTGTATTCCAAGATAATGTAGTTAAAATAAATGACAGAGCAACAGAAAAAACAAAGGCTGTAAATTACACCTTTTTCCTCTGACTCAATGAATATCATTTATTCAGTATAAATCTTTATACTATATGTTCCACATGTTAAGAATAAATGTACATTAAATCTCGTTAAGCACTGTGATGACTCTTTGCGATTCCTTTGTCGCTCCCTCCCAGCATAGTTTTCTTACCAGTCTTATTTAAAGGATTTTTTCTTTTCTTGAAATTTACCTTCCAAATCCACTGGGAAAACTATACTCAGTATTAACAAGAAAATGAATTATCTTACAGTAAAACTAACATGCACACCATGTATAACGACATTTTACTGAGGTAAAATATACTCAAAGAAATGAACAAATACTTCGTTGGCTGCACACTAGGACAGGGAGTGTATTAATGCTTTTGCAATCCAGTGATATTAAATTTTGGTTCCATATGGTAAGCAGAAAACGTTTTGAGTGTATAAACCACCCTGCTTACCGCTTGGCGTATCTTACCTAACCGTCTCACTCGTGCTCAGCTCAACGAGACCTGACCGTTACTTTAACTGAAATTTCTAAATAAAACCGTTATTTGAACTGAATGAATTGCACAAGAAATGTAAACCAAATTCCCAATTACAAGTCTTGAAAATAAATAAATCACATAAAGTGGAAACAGTGACCAAAAGTTACATAATTTGTCTACATATTTGAAGTTCTGTGTATTGGAAACCTAAGTTAGTGATTCTGATGCAAGTACAGATAACGGATTCAGAACTTCTTAGATGCCCCTCCATGTGCGAGTTGTGTGGCTGAGTCCGTTATAATGTCTTCAGGTGTACATGCTGACTTTCAGATATGTGAAAACACTGACTTGAAATGGAAGAGGACATAAATGGTGCGTCTGGTTTGTATTCCACTACAATTAACAGGCAGAGGGCCTGGTTGTCTCTCTGCTCACCCATTGACTTAAAGCAGGGACTAGAAACCCCCCCCCCCATGGTGACATCAGACAGGATGTGGACAGTGGTTATGCTGAGGGCTCTAGGTAGGAGTCACACTGCGAAACGCTTGTGGATGTGAAGCCCCTGCTACCTCCAAAGAAAGCCCCCACCATCACACACACACCGCTTCATTTCCGAGGTTATTGAGTCATTGCATGTAAAGTCAGTTCCTCTTTCATATTAGGTAGTTCTGGTGTTGTGTGGCGTGAACTGTGGGCCTTGGTGGCCTTCAGTTTTGAGATCCTGCTGTCACGTCATTTGTCCCTATCTGTTCATTCTTCACACAACAGCACAAAGAACTTTCTAAAACATATCTCTACTCAACTGGTGTGTAGCTGACGGTTTTCCCAAGCAGCGCTGTTTTTCTTTTTGGATAGGGGTTGGGTTTGATTTCAGACGTTCTGTTTTTTGTTTATGAGTAATATCTAGGAACCAGTTTTACTGGGTTAATGTCCATACCAATCTGCCGTATTTTTATGAATGCGTAATAAAAAGCAAAATGGGGTTCCTACAATTCCATCGTAGTTAGCCCATTGAACTGATTAAGCTTACATGATTATTTTCATTGTCCTAACAACGTATCTATTGTTTCCTCGTAAACTGCGTTGGGGAAATTCGAGTATTACAGGTTAAATCGTAGCGTCTCCTTGTTCTTTTCTAATTGACGTTAACAATCGAGCTGTTGTCTCTAACGCGGGCATCTAAAAACCTTTCATCTGTAAGTAGGCTGGAACCTGATATATTTAGCTGCAAATAAGCATCAGTCGGATTGCTCGAGCCGTCGGGTCGATTTTTCAATAAAAGCACGCATCCTGAAAAGCTCGGATGTCAAATATTTTCGTCATTTTCTCAATTACGGAGGTATGCTTTTTATAGGCACCCGAATTATGAACGTCACACGAGTTACGCTTCAAAGATCAAACGCGGTCCGTGCTGCGCGTGCCGCTCCTGTGCAGAGCACGTGGCAGTTCCGCTCGGCGTTGAATGCAGAAGCGGCGCCCTGCTGGGGTTATGTGCTCTGTCCGTGGAGGTAAACGTTACGTGAAAAGATGCGGAGGGAGGAAAGTTTGTTGGTATCCACGAGAATTCAGTTTCCGTTTGGGGAATCCCCGCGTCTCCCGTGTGATCGTTCATCATATGTCACATGTTACTAACCCAAATGTATGCGCTTTTTATCTGTCTACGCGTGGGGGTTTTGTTATAGACATTTTATACAGACGCTGAACATTGAACAAAATTCATCTTTTTTTATAAGTTTATACTTATGAATTCAAATACACCGAAAGTAATAAGATGCAGTTCTGTCAACACACTCTAAAGCACTGACCACATCATTATACCAACACAATAACGACACACGTAGGATGCTTGATATAAGTACTGTACATATATACACGGCCTACGTACAAATTAAATATCATTTCGATTAAAACGTTACGATGTAAAAATAACACGATTCGTATGGCTAAATAAAACACGGACTGTAAATGAATACAAACTGCACTAGCATATACTACACAGAATGGTCTTCCTCTTTCATAAACAAAATGTATACAAAAAATAGGCATTTAAGCAGGATTGGAGATCACGATACGAATTTAGCTTATGATACATTTTCCATAACTCATGAATGCGTATCCCAACGAGTCCCATGTGAACCACCCAAACAGGGCTGAGTGGCGCAACACCGCAAAAAAACCGGCGCTGTCATTCACTCACTAGAAAACTACTGCATGCTGCTTTATTTATTTTCAATTTTAGTTCTATAGTCGCAACTATGAGAAGAACTTATAAGTTGTTAAAGTTGTCCATGATCTCGGTCATCCTCCTGTGCACGCTGCCTGGGCTATTCTTCTGCAACTTTTTCTTGATTTTTTGTCCAAGTACTCCTTACTGTAGCAGTCTTTCCAGAACAGGTCTCCTGCATCTTGTGGTTCGGGGCGATGTATACACCGCAGGCTGCGGTAGTCAACGCCCTTAGCCGTGGCCTTTGCAGAGCCATTGCCACCAATTAAGGTGTCATCAATGTCCTCTGTACTGCTGGCAATTTAGCTCGGCCACGTGCAACATGCCACTAAAATATTCTTAAATTTTGAGTGATGACATCCTCAGATTATAATTTTGTTGTACTATTCTGAGGATCTGATGCTAAAATGGCTCCTACACCCACCTCAACGCAGGCTTTCGGACAGGCGATCGCGACACCACCGAACCGGAAGACTGCATATTCGAAGATTTACGTGCGTATCTGCGCAGAGATGGGACTTGTAGTTTTAACGTGCGTGTTTCGTGTCGTCACATGCGGGGGCCGTACGAGTGGCGTACTGCGTTACCCGAAGCTCCCTGCGCGGCTGTACGCGCTCTTCTCCGACAAGCTCGGCGTGTTGTTTATTAGTTGCAATGAGCGTCGAAATCGTGAAGGTGGCGGCAGTGTGAACCTACATTCCCTGGAACAATTAAAGACGAGCTTCTTTCTGTTTCGGTATTCGCGTTGGAGATGGCGCGGCGCTACGTTTCTCCGTCTGCGAAGGAAAAAGCCGCGGTGTCGAGGCGTTGAGTGATTTCACGCGTTTCTCCTCCGTCCCCCCGGAGCACCGTGATGTGTTGGGGGTAGAGAGGAGCTGGCGCTCATGCGGCGAGCCGGCGCTCCTTTCCATTGTTGGCTGAAGTAGGCATCGGGGCGTACAAGGAGCCCGCTTACCCCTGCGCCTACAAAACCTCAGATTTTTTTTTTTACTTTTTGCGTTTTTTCTTTCCAGCAAAGTGAAGATGTTGCGCTTAGTTTTGACAGCAGCTCGTAACAAACCCGGATAAGTAGAGGAGTTCAGTAAATACGGAGAATCGGGGGGTGCGCTGCAACGGGACGGCCGAGATGCTCGGTCTGGGGGCACGAAAGGCTTAAGCCCCCCAGGAAACCAGTTTGGAGGCTGCGTTTAAGTATTGCTTTACAGTTTACACTTTGGTGACTTTAAGCCGGAGTTGCCCAGTTATTGTGATTAAGGAGAACTTGAAGTCCGGGACATGCCGGACACGAGGCGAGGATGTAAAGGGATACACTTTTTCTCAATTGTTTTCTCAAAAGCTGCTTCTGTGTGTTTTGACAGTAAGCAGATGTGTCCTTTAAACGTCTAAATTTTAAAGCGCTTTTAAATACCACGGGACACGTACCACAATAAGGTATGTCAGGGTGCAGATCAGATAGATAACGTGATGCTTGTAAAACTAGTTATACATAGGCCTTTTGTACAGGTAGTGTACAGTTTAATATCCAATAAATTTCTTAACTTGCTGTTGGTGTCAAAGCCTTCTGCTGTGAGTTGTTGGGATGGTCTAGGTGAACGGTTTCTTATGTTTCATCTGACAGGTAAACTAACTTCTCCTACTGGCATCTGCCCTGGCTCCTTCCAGCGACACGTTGGGATTACTCTGGCCACGGACTGATTAATGCATCTCGGGGTGTCCGATCCCATGAGAGAGGGCGAGTACAGCCAGATCAGCACTCGTAGCTCCACACCCATGGAGTCTCCGCACACGAAGGGGGCGCCTAGGAGGAAGTGGCAGGTCTTCCCGGGCAGGAACAAATTTTACTGCAACGGCCGAATTATGATGGCCCGTCAGACTGGAGTGTTCTACCTCACCCTGGTCCTCATCGTGGTCACCAGTGGCCTCTTCTTTGCTTTTGAGTAAGTGCTTTACACACACACACGCATCCATATTTGTTCTTACTCTGATATTTAAACATATTCCAATACCGGCTTAGAAATAGTTGCACAATAATGTAACTCTAAATGAGTTTTCTGCAAGCTTAAGCAATCTTAGCCTATGGTAAGATTAAAGAGTCCCTCGGAATGATTTCAGAATTACTGGCACAAGAAACGTTGTGGTTAAAGGTGACTATGATGGCAGAATATAATTTGATCTTCTTCAAAGCCTTCTGCTGTTATGCTTGGCTTCTTGGAGATGCACAAATATGTCCTTTGTAGCTGTGTGACCGGCCACTCCTGAGGCTCTCTCTAGTTACAAACCCTACCCCCCTGCATGTCAGATTTCTTATCAGGTGTCTCAGTACTTTCAACTATCTGTGATTATTTGGAGAAGTTGGGGCAGGGAGTTTCTCGGGGGGGTCTAGTTTAAAAGAAGAGAAGCTGAGGAAACACAGGGGGGGTTCTGGCACCAACTCTGAGAACTGATTGGCAGGCAGCAGCCCCCCCCCCCTTCATTTTCTGTGTGTGTTGGTCCTTGAGCCAGGGCCTTTCAAGTGAATCTCGCTTTGAGAGTCAAGCTAACGGGCCTTCCATTTATTACCGTCCTCTAACAAAGGCCATGTCGATCTGAGTCACCCAGAGTGTGTAACCAGTCGGACTTCACGCTGCCTCTTCCACCATGCCAAGAGCCACGTTACTTACGTAACAATATGGGAAAACAATGACGTGTTGTTAGAAATGGTTTTGTAATGGTCTTTTTTTGGGGGGGGGGGTTTATCTGCGGTTTTAGGTGCTTGCGGTATGTCAGTGTTCGTGGAATTTCTGCATCCTCTTCAGCTCGTTTATCGTTGTGTTCAGACATGTTCTGCTAAGACAACACGGCCTCCACCTGGTTGCTCTGGATACAGATGGTTGTCGTGTAGTTTGTTTGTACAGTAGCACAAAGCAAACAAAGCTTCAGTTGGCCCTGTAACATTTTTCTACACGTATGTCATTTGCGTGCCCTGGAATTTGTTGTGGGGGTGGGGCAGTGCTGTCTTCCATTAACATTTCTCTCTGTGCCAGTCTTTCCAGAGCTGCCCCTCTGAGTTGGGGGGGTTGGTGCCTGCCTTCTTGACTATGACTCCCATTATCTAATACCCTCCTGTCATGTTCTGCAGGGATTTATTTATTAAATTTATTTATTTTAAATGATGTTTCATGTGAACCTTCAGGTCCCATGGACTAATACAGACCAAACAGTTACATAAT
The DNA here is from genome assembly GCA_025773905.1 of Chitala chitala. Classification (NCBI taxonomy): domain Eukaryota; kingdom Metazoa; phylum Chordata; class Actinopteri; order Osteoglossiformes; family Notopteridae; genus Chitala; species Chitala chitala. Next base: position 31,189 of record JABJVR010000025.1, read on the forward strand.
TCTGTGCTCTCTACATAGTGACCAGAGCACTTAAAGTTTGACTGGCACAATTATAACATACCCATCAGTGTGCACATGTTCACGTGTGTGGCTTTCTGTCCTGGTATTCAGGATGTCATGTATGTTATCTGGCCTGTCTGGTAGAAAGGCTCAGTGGGACTTCTCATCTTCATCAACACCACACCTACAGCACCCACCTTGGCCCTGTCAAAATGTCATCTAGGCGGCTGTGCTCTTGGGCAGTAACGTGTTGACAAAGATGCCTTTTCATCATTTACAGACTTCTGTTTTCTGGAGAAGTCGGCGTGCTTTCTCCACCCTCGCCCTGGTAGCCCTGTGCTCACGTAATCAGATGAAACGTGGGCTGGTTTTACACTCTGAGTTATGTAATTACTCCGGTGAAAATGTAGCAGTTTGACAGAATGTTGAGTGGAGACCAAGTCACGTTTGGGGAGGACATGACCTCTCGAATCTGCTGCTAAAGTAATGGACTACTTTTTATCAGTTTTTTCATCCAAGAGTATACATGTTATCAGAAGTGTTTTTATTTACTGTCGTTCATTGATGAATAATAGCCTGGTACTGGGAGAGATCCCACTCTCATGTGTGCGAGTGTGTGTTATGGGGTTGCACATGTGACAGGTGGCGTGTGTAAACACATGCCCTCACTAACTGTGGGCTATTTGCTATATTACGTTGCCAACTGTCTGGGTTCTTTCCATTTTTAAGTAGTCTGTCCTTTGTCCCTTCTTCACAGAGCTATAGGTAGAACAACGTCTGGCCTGTAATATGGCCAACCTTGTGGGTGAATAAATTTGTTTTCCTCCTCTTTGGGGAGGCAGTTTGATAAAGAAACAGCTCTCACAGGGATGTTATCTAAAGCTGGTGATCCCACACTTCCTGGTTTTGGCCTGATCCATTGATTCAAAAGGGAGGAGGTACACTTGGCAAAATTTAGTTTTAACTCATTAGAAGTGTTATTGTGGAGACTCACACCCTTTTATGTCAGGCTGTGAAATAAACAATTTTGGCCTTCCTTCAGTTCCTATACATGCCACTGATTTTATTTTTTTTCCCAATTTGATTGGCTGTCACCCTGATTCCGTTGCGTTGGTGGCACCTAAACTTCAGTGCAATACAAATGGTCTCAGCCAAAGGGCACTGGGCGCAAACCTGGATTTTGAGCATGTAAAGGATTATACGTGTGCCACACGCAGGAGAACGAGGGCATTAGCGTGTTAATCTGCACACGACAGTGGTAGGCAGGCGAGCAATGTATTAAGAGTGGTGCGTGGATTTCTCAGTGTCCTTGACATGGTGACATTGGCCTGCCCTGTCAATTAGACACTTTATGTGCTTCTGCAAAAGCAGAGCTGGCTGATAACAGAAACTCACCGTGTGTTCGTGCTCGAATGTGCGGTACCTGTCCTTGTTACTCATCCTTTCCTGTGTTTTTGTAACAGTTATTCAGAAGAGTACTGTGAGACTATGACTGTTCCCATCCACATAGCTCGAACCATGTTGCGTTTTTTGTTTCCGCCTGTCGGGTGGAATATCAGGAGTCACGAGTCGTCTTTGTAGCGAAATGAGATTCAGCTAATTGTCCTTTTGTGTTCTGAGAATGCTGCTCTTCCTCTTGACTTTTAACTTTTGAAAGCCCTTCCACAGAGGACAGGGGACCCTTTGTCACCTGAGCGTGTTGCTGTTTTCGTGAGGTCACGTTTCTGTTCCACAGGACAGGGCTGTCACCTGGAATGTTCCAGAGGAAGTTGGCATGGCTTATAGTCACACAGAGAGACACTCTTCCTGTTTGTCACTTGTAAAGCGGCCTTCACATTGGTCCAGGGCAGGTTGACCAAATCCAGGCTCTCCTAAGTGAGGATTTCCTAAATGAGGAGTCAGAGAGCAACTGGTCCACTGCGTTTGCGTGTGTGCGTGCCAGTGCCTGCAGTACGGACGCAGAACTGTTTGCGTCTGAAGGTTGGTCCGGGAGACAGGAGTACCATTGCGTTCCACATCCAGCCCTGGTTTTAATGCTGAGAGCCCTCACAGGAAAGCGAGGCGTTCACAGCCCTGGAGCCTCTGTGTAGCCAGGCTAAAGGATGACAGAGCCCGTCTGAGATGACCTCTGAGCAGGGCACTGAATGTGCTTTCTTTTTAAAAAATATTGTCTTTATATCTGAGTGAGAATCAAAGCCAGCTGTGACAAACCTCACGAAGGAGTCAGGCGCTGGAGTCACAAGAGCAGATTATTTGGGATTTATTATTTAGGGTCGGCTTAAACGCTAAGGATTTGTCAGCGAACTGAGGCGAACGCTCGCAGGGGAGTGAAGGTCACACGCTCTCCTCACCTGTCCTCATTTACTCACTTTCCTCTCGCTTGTCTGTTAACTTCACTGTGTGGTGGTGAGGCTGTAGCCTGTGTTGTCATGGAAACCCTGTTAAAATGAAAAGTGTCCGAAAGCAGGAACAAAGAAACATCAGGTAACGTTTTGATAAATATGTGCACTGCCGCCCCGTTAAAATACAGGTGCTGGGTGCAAAGATTTATCTTGTTGTAACGATGACTTGTGTTACGCTTTAAGCCTGTACCGTAGTGTTTGTTCAGATTTGCCTGGTCATGTGGATCATTTTTGCCATAGACACTAAAAACACAAGGAAAACATGTGTGAATGCTTTTTTTTTTTATTAATGCCTTATGAGTCCCACAACAGGGAAATTCGTTCTCTGCGTTTAACCCATTCCTTGGGGGAGCAGTGCTCAGCCGTTATTCAGCGCTCAGGGATTTGGCCCTGAGTGTCTTGCTCAGGGACACACCTGGTGGCTGGGGTGGGATTTGAACCAGAAGACTTCCGTGTCCCAGCCTGGTATTTTACCTGTTGAGACACCAGGTGTATCTCTGCGTTTTACATTCATGTCTCAGTGTTATCTTGCACATCAAATATCGGAAGATGGAGTAATTTCAGCCTGTGAGAGCAGCCGCACACATCCACACACGGCGCAGTACGCCACTGGACTTGGTAAACAATAAACTTGCAGTTTATAATTATAAGGCTTTGATTAGAGATGAAAAAATTAATACAATAGCCAATCTTTTTTAGCATTATTTAGAGTTTGTAAAATCGGTGAAGGTGCCATGGGGTTAATTTTTCCCAATTTAAGACAGGGACAGTACTAGTTTTAATCAAGCCAGCTAAAATTATAGACTTTTTCTTCTTGTGTTGTTTTTGTCGAAAATACTTAATTTGGGAGCGATGATGGTGATTAAAGATTTAATTAAAAATCTCCTTATACTGGCTGCTGGACTGGCTCTGACTGGTGCTATGACTTCTCATCATCGGCTGTAGACAAAATGCCAAGCAGATCCAAACCCTCCCAGTCAAAGTCAGTGATTGTCAGGAAATATGGTCTTGTTTTCTCTGAGAAGACGCCTCTCTTTTCGAATCAGACTTTCTGCTCATCACATGATGCAGCTTTGGGACACTTTGTTGAGGTCCAGCCGGTCACCTCCTGCCTGAACGCTGTCTTTTGTGGCCGTTGGCATCATGAAATCTCTGAAGCTCCAAATTACATTTCTTGAGTGCTGAGCAGATTTGGAATTGTGACCATGTCTTGCTGTGAAACTTGATAACATAAAAAAATAAGGCCTCCAGCGAATTTTAAACTTCTCTGAATTTCGGGATGATGGCACGTTTTCAGACTTGGCAGTGAGGCTGTTCTTGTCCTTGAGTCTTGTTGTTTACTTTTAACCATCTTTTATGGGCAGAGAAACATCTGGCTGCAGTTTTAAAAAGTGGTTTTCTTGTGGCCCCTTTCAGGTATCCCAGAGTGCCAACGTTCAAGGGTCCTGCAGGGTCACCTGGTGACCAGTAGACTCCCCAAAATGGTGTTGGATGTTGTCTTATAAGATGGGCTGCAAGCAGTATTCTACCAATGTGTAGTAACTGCAGGACCAGTTGTGGCTTTCTGTGCCTGAACTTTTGAGTGTTGAAGTGTGTGTGTGTGTGTGTGTGTGTGTGTGTGTGTGTGTGTGTGCGTGCGTGCGCGTGCATGCATGCATGCACCTGCAGTTGCATGTTAATTACAGTTTCATAAATTGTTCCATTGTTTCAAATGAAAATGATGTCATCTGATGAACGCCGATTGCCACTCCTGAAGTTGCGTCAGAGTTCTTTGTTCCAGAATGAGAAGTGATTCTCTGTTGGTCCTCTGAGTGACATTTTGCATATTGGATTCATCTGACAGATTGTAAATAGCCCGTTTTGCACACAAGGGTTGGTGAGGCTTAAAACTTCCTGTAGGAGATCATCCCCATTTCCATGCTCACTAGATGAAGATGCGTGTACATGTGCATCTCATTTGTACACACACCCCAGTGTTTAATGACAATCATCCATCCGTTTGAAATTTTTTTCAAGCATATTATTAATCAAAATGTGTTTTGAGTTTTCTCCAAGGTGCTTAGAGAGCCGCGCATGGAATATCTCCTAGTTTTGAAGCCACATCTAGAAGCTGTAGAGTCCTGGATCGGCTCTTTATTCCACCACGTTCCCGCAGTGCCACCTTTGCATTTTTTTTTTCTGTGACCGTCAGGAGTCACTTAATCTCCTCCAGTTTGCTTCACAGCATCGCGTCAGACTTTGACGGCTGCATCTCAGCCGGTTTGTGTCACTGCAGTTTACTGATATGTCTCAGCCGTTATAGGTGTGTAATTGAAGCTTTTAAATACTTGGAAATATAAAGCAATCTTTGAAACCATTTTTTTTTCTTAACAGAGAGTGCTGAACTGCTAAATTAGAGTGGTGTGGGGGAAATGGCTTTCAAATGTTTGCTGATTTGTAAGTGGAGCCATCTTCATTGGCCTGGCTGAGAAAAAATGTTGGGTGGGTTGGAAAATTGGTGTTTATTTCTCCATGTCTGGAAGTCTTGTGCTTTTAATAAGCCCTTTCTTTTGTTCTCGGACATACGGCGTTGCAAAAAATGCCTCTTTGCCATGATTTTTTATTCTTTATGCCCTGATTATTCTCTGAATGTGCTTTTTATAGACATTTCAACTTCAGGCCTCACTGCTGTTGATGTTTTGATTAGAGAAGCAATTGTGGCCTTCATCCCTTTAGGGAGAACCAGACTTTAAAATAACGGTAAAAATATCTCTTAGACCAGCATGTTACCCAGAACCCTCCGGCAGATTCATGTGACGGGCCCACTCTACACGCTCGTAATTCTCTGATCACTTGTACGTAACTCATCGCCCCTACGGCTTGTTCGACAGGGTACTTCAAAGCGGTGTTTAGGGAGGAGGCCTTTCCTGGAACGAACCAGACATCCGTGTGTATTTGGGGGTGGGGGGAGGGTTGACCTCACACAGTTCTACACTCTGTTGCCTTTAAGGAAGGTGGGGAGGACAACAAAGAGAAAATCAGGAGGGTGTATTTGAAATAAGTTGTTAAAGCCTGTGAATCTGTCATAAACTGTGTCCGGTTGCCCCCCCCCCCCTTGTCAGCCAGCTCCAGTCTTGTCTGGTGTTCTTAAATCTTACAAGGCTGGCTCTCTGAGTTTCTAGGTGTTCAGACGCGTTCATAGCTGGGGGGGCTCGTGTTTCTCAGTGGAAACGGCACTCACCACATTAGAAAGGGGGGTGTGGGTGGGTTCACACTTGAGGCAGCCAACACAATGCTGGACTTAAGGTAATAACTGGACAGGAAGCCTGGGGTCAGAGTTCATTAACCTGAGGGCTCATAATGATGTTTTACGAGTCTGAAGCGGATGTTGGCCTGCCACTCACTGCCTTTTTTCCCCTGTGTTTGGTGCGGAGGTGGTATTGCTTCCGCTCAGAAATGATAAAGTGTCAGTGGCATTTTCATGGTTAGTATGATGTGGTGGTATTACAGGATATGGTAAGCCCTACCTGAGAGCGGGTCCTTCTGTCCCCCATATCTGTAACTATGCCCCACTCCCTCCTCCAGCACCTGGCCTTCGGGACATGTGCGTTTTCACGTGACTTCCTGTTTGCGTCCCAGATGTGTAACTTCTCCTTAATGTGCCCCTTGTCTAAACTTGAATGGTGATATGACAGCAGTCTACACAAATGCACATGTGCACATGCAGGGTTTTTGTACAATGCTTTATTTGTGTGCCAGTTCTGCTCCTGTGACACTGAAGAGAACAGTCCTCTTCCATGGCCCCTAGGCACTCAGTCAGTACCCAGTCATGCTGCTCGGGTGTGGAGCAGACTGCATTGGTATGTGTTGTTTGTGTTACATACATCCTTCTGCACTTGAGACATGCATGTGTGGTTAGGCCTGCGTGCTCACCCAAGGGAAGGGCTTTTTGAATAGAGTTCTCAGTGCCCCTGTGTTACTATGCTGGGCTCACAGGACACACGTGGCATGTGGGTGTGTGTGTGCGTGTGCCTGTGTGAAGGAACCTGCCTGTCTCCAGTGGTCCGTTTCATGCAGAATGTGGTGGCACTGCAGAGCTAGAGTTGATGCTGATTTTGAGCATGTGCCATGCGGTGACACAACCCTTTTCTCCTCTGCCGCATCGCCGAAGTTAACGAGCGCCAACTGCACGGTTTCAGAGGCCTTTTCTGCTTAGGACTTGGTTTGTGCGTTTCAGTCTCAGCAGTGAGCAGCTGTGCTCTGGTTGTGTGGCGTTCTGACGTTCAGCCCAGCACGCTGGAGCAGGATGTGACCGGCAATGTGGCTGTATCGTCTGTTGGCGGGGGGGGGCAGTGTGTACATGCACTCTCTCTGGCTCCTTCCAGTTGAGGCTGCTCAGTTCGTGGCTTTTCTGAGCCGATGTCATTTCCTATAGAGCGCTGGCTTGTCGTCATGGTGATTTATCAGCCCATTGGCCCAGCCAATGGTCAGAGCATACAGCCATGTTAGAACAACTAAATTATTTTGAGTTGGGTTTATTTTATTTATTTATTTTTTGCTATGACATTCTGAGTAGTGTTTATATGTAAGAACTTTACACATCAGCATGAAAAACCTGATAAAACCTAATTCTGTCTCCCAGACCTTTTTGTTTTGGGTTTTAAGCTTATTTTTTTCGAGTTCTTCTTTTGGGTTGGGGGGGGGCGACCCACATTTGAATTTTCTGTAACGGTAAGTGAAGTTAAAGCCTCTGTTAATGTCAGTGATGGACTTCACTAAACTGGTCTCCTTAAGCTTTTTAACACGGACAGGAAGAGTAACATCTAAGCTGTGTGTACCGTCTGTCTGGAGGTTGTTGAGAACACACAGTTTACTCATTATAATAATAAAACGCTGAGCTCGGATGAAATGAGAGCCGAGAGTTGTGAGGAGAAGTCAGCTCCTGGTTGCTGTACAAATGTGCTGTACTCTGTCTTTGATAGTAAAGCAGACTGACGGTCTGGTCAGTCTAAACATGACCAGATACTAACACTGTTTTTATGCCCTGCCTTTTTGTTACAGTGTTTCACTTCTGAAGGCAGGGGGATGTGTTATTACTCAGACACCTTGATGTGGAGAAGCAGTGGGGACAGGAATGAAAAGAAACTCATATGATTTCCCCCTCCCCCCTCAATTAAAAGCTAAGTTCTCAAATCTCCCTGGCTTCCCACCTTCTCTGTGTTCGTTCATTCGCCGCTGGTTTCCTCGGCAACCGTTTGTCTTCCAAAAGCACCCTGTGTGCTGGTGGATGGCTTGCGTTTCCATAGTAATGGCCACCTTCAGGTAGAACGTCCCACTTATAATTTGGGTGTGCTTCCTTGCGCGAGGTGCACGGAGTGTGTGGAACTATGGGCCAGAAGCCAGCCTGGCCCTTGGACGGCCTCTGCTAAGTTCAGAAACAAACGGGAAACACTCAAACGTCCGGCCCCTTGATGTGTGTCCCAGAATGACCGAAACGCTTTCTAGGAATCCGCCACGCTTTAATTGCGTATGTTCTTCGGGAGGTGTCCGGTGACACAGCAGGAGGGCCCTCATCTCGATCACCCTGTAGATTAATTGTGGCGACCCACCATCTAAGCACACTTATCGGTGTGTGCAGCTGACCTGGGTGCGAATGCTGCAGTGGCTGACGGCCAAGGAACAGTTGCAGATATCCGGGTGATCTGCAGCAGTCAGGTGGCTTTTAAATTACTTCACAATGAAGAATTAAAAATGTCATGGCTGTGATTTGATTTGGTGTTGGAAGTGTGATCAACTGACTGTCACTCCCTCAGTGATGGGGGGACATGTCCGTTTTAAATGGCCTAACCAGTACTGTGCTGCACTGAGTATATTTAAATTGCTGGTATAGTGCTGTTATTATTTTAAGGTACTTGTAACTGTTCTTTATGATTTGTTTATGTGGGGTGGTACACACTTTGTGTCCTGTGCCACCTTTACATCTCAGGTGAGGTCCTGACCCCAGCTGGAGAGGATGTTCTGTAAAATCAGTGCCTGTAAATCGGTTTTGAAAATCGACTTGTGTTGGCGTAAGTGTGCCGTTACTGTGTCCTGTCCAGGCCTGCACGACTAAATTGGACCATTTATACATCTGCTTTGTGAGGAGCTGTCTGTGAAACTGCTGTGGGGGGGCAGTAATTACCAGGTCCTGTTGTGAAATCCAACTCTCCTTTTAACTTTGTCGCTCTGCAAATAATAGGAGGATTATAACAATAGGAACAACTTTAATGTCTAATTTGTGAATCGTCTTGGAGTAATAATTTAACTTTAGCAAAAAATGGCGTTGATAGTTTCTATGGCTGACTGTGGCAGTACTGAATGGGCGTATAGAAGGACTGCTTTGTCCTTTTGTCTGCTTAATGGCATGGTCACTCGGAATTTATAGTCTTTGTCACATGTAATTTCTGAGTGTTTCCGTCAGTGCTTAGGTCTTTCTTTCATAATCACTGAGTTCCTCACAGTAGCTGTGTTCACAGCTGAGCCATGCAGATTTTCTCCTCATTATTTGGGCTAATTGTAGCCCTTTTCTGTGTATTCACGCACTGTGACTCGTTTGTTCGAATGGAGGAACGGTAAAGTTTCCGCATCGACGCGGCGTTGGCGTGCGCGGTGTCTTTTCCCCTAGCGCACGGCTAATTGTGTTTTTAACCCAGTTTTCTTTGCCAGACAGTCTGACGGCACTGAGCACATCCACCCGGAGACCACTTTTCTTTTCCCACATACTTCCTCAGTTGTGCCCTGGTCTCGCCACAGAGCCCGCTCCCTCCTCGGTGTCTTTGATTTCCACTGCTGGGACATGCCATCACAGTCATTAGTTCACACCCTGAAACACGCGCTCCACAGTTTCATTCCACAGCAGCCGTTCTGCTGAGCTACCTGCGTTTAGCTGTCCAGCATGATTACAGGTAAGAAGTAGTAATTCAGGCAGAAGTTGGACCAACATGGGCACTTAAATCATACACTGTTTTTCTTAGTTAACAGCAAATGCTGGTGTTGAATCTAATGATTTTTTTTTTTACAATTTCTGAGCTTTGATTTTTCTAACGAGTTCTAGAGGGAAATTACTTCTCTGCATTTAACCAATCCCCACATGTGGCACCCGGGGAGCTAGCATTTGAGTCCACCTGGCTGGACAGGGGACTTCAGCATCTCAGCCTTGTGTTCTACCCATTTAGCCATCAGATACAGTTTAAGTATGGTGAGATTGGATTCAAATTGTTGGATTTCAATATTAGTGGCATGCTTCAGTAAACAGGGTTTTTTGTGTGAAAACAATGGCTTTCAGTGTCAGATGGCTGCCTCATGCAATCAATGGGTATTTCTGAAAATGTAGATATCTAAGACTGATGTGTACGTTAGGCAGTGACACATGAAAGATCATATACCAGCTAATTTAAAATGGCTGTCCAAGATGTCTAGCAAACTTCGCATAAAAATCAGCAGGCAGACAGCATGGTAATGGAGGCATGGTGGGGGTAGGGTTTTCCTTGGTAGAGGCCCTATCACCCTGCATTGTTCTGTTGATGCTGCGTGTTCAGAGCTGCTGAGATGGGGGATTACTGGCCTCAGTTTGTGCTTGGTGTTAGTCACGCTTGCTCTTGTCGTGGATTAGTGTGTGGAATGACTCCCCCCCGCCCCCCCATTACACCACAAGCTCTCCTTGTCCCAAGAGGAGAGGAGGACAACATGTCCCTGGCGTGGCCCGTCCCGTTTGTGTCATGGTTACAGTGTCATTCGTGGTACCAGTAGTGTGTATCTGGTAGGTGGTGAGGAGCACTCCACGCTGGAATGCGGTTTCACCAGCAGCATCTCCTTGTCACAGATGACGTTTTGTCTGCTCCTGCTATAATGTGCACTGCTGTTTGCCACTAAGTGTATGCCTGGAGCACAGCCTTCCTATAAGACCCTACAGGCAGTCTAATTCTGAACGAACTGTCTGGATTTGTTTAATACACCTTTCCAGTGTGAAGTTGTTTCCCCCTCTTCCACGCTGAACTGTGAAGGTAACAAGGCTGTTGTTGTAAGTTATCTTTGCAGTTCTTAACAGAAGTTAGGGTACCTTTTGAAGAGGGCAATTATAACAAATCCGCAAGAGCAGCAAATTGCTGGGTTAACAGTTTTCTTGTTTGATTGCTTAAGTGGCCAAGCTGAATGTAAGTGGTAAATAAGTCACACAACAAATAACGGCAGTCAGTTTTAGCCCTGTCGAGTCACACAGATTAATGATTTCGTGCTGTCCAAAGTCCTGTCAATCTTACTTATCGGTGAACTGAATTACCTCCGGCGCTGAGCTCGAAACGTGCAGTTGGCCTCCCCAGTTTGTGTGTGTGTGTGTGTGTGTGTCCTCTCTCCCTCCCAGGAGTACTACTGGAGTACTGGTGCTAATGTTGGGTGTGGAGGGGATGGATTTGTGTCCAGGTGCCGTGAGAGGTCTTATCTCTGATGGGTACTGTGTTGGCTGTGATTGACGTGCTCCTGGCAGTGTGTATCTTGGGGACTTTGTCAGCTGATTAGCATTCATCTCGCAACTTTCTCAACCTCTGTAATCCTGCTGACAGACGCGGAGACGTGTACTTGTTCAGGCCTGGTTCAAGTTTCAAATGACAGCGTCCACGTGACCTTTGTGACCTGGACACTGTGTCTCACTCATCTCTTTTTGACCTCTTCACCCTCGCCGCTCTGCCCGTGGCTGTCTGTTGACGTGTCCGCCCTCATTTGCATGATGAGATGGGGGTCCTCCCTGTGGTCGCTTTATCCTGGCTGCTCAGTGTGAGACTGACCACTGATGTGCTCTCTCTGATTTACCTGTTCAGGTGGGCGCTACCTGCCCCTGGTTTTATTTGTAGTGTAGTCACTGAGTGACTTCTGTCAGTGTTCAGGAAAAGGGAGATGATTAAGGAGAAGACATTCTGTCTGGCATGAGGTGGCGTATGCCACTGACTATGTGTGTTCGTACCCTGCCCTTGCAGACCCCTCTCTGGGAGCGGGCTTTCAGAAACGCCCCCTCCTCCGAACTAGAAGGCAGGTGTAAGCAGATTAGCGAGGGGGGTGCAGTGTTAACCAGGAGACAGAAATGGGTACGCATGCCAGCTTCTATACCATCTGGAGCTTGCAGATTTTGTAAATGTGGGAAGGATGGAGGATGGCATTTTTGGGAAGTTTTTAGAATCGCTGATGCCTTCTGTGATCTGTCACATCTTCTGTTTGGACTTGTCTGTTCAGCATTTTCATAACAGGATGCAACCATGCTTACGCAGACCACCCCCCCACACACAGTGTTAGTGGGCCTGCTAGCATGTAGCATGCAGAAAGTGTGTGTGTGTGTGTGTGTGTGTGTGTGTGTGTGTGTGTGTGTGTGTGTGTGTGTGTGTGTGTGTGTGTGTGTAAACTGGCCTCTGCAGTCAAGCTATTGATCTTTACAGTGGGACGTTCTGTCTAAGGACCAGTGGGTGTTATGGGTGGACAAGAAACTCAGTGCTACTAGGAGGGGGGTCGGATTGGAGTGGGGCGAAACTTTTTTTTGAAATGCAAATACTTGGCCAGACTAATGTCATTTTTCTGAACGAAGGAAACAATATTGATTGTTTGGCTTAAAATGAAGTTTGGACTAACACAAGGCGGCGTGCTGTTTCTCTGTGGCTTCGCAGTGTGCGGCGTTACCACTGCTGAGGGTGTGCTGTGCTGACCAGTATCACCGCTGTTCATGGGCGCAAATGGTAAAATCAGCAATACAATGCCCCCCCACCCCCATCTTTATCTTTTCGTTTCTGTAGTGTTGCTCCACCCCTTTCATCGTTTGTCCTTTTTTTTGCTCCCAGGTAACACGAGCGCCGTTGTTTTGGTCTGCATTATGAGGTCGATATTTGAGCGTGGTTGTTGTTACTCATACTTCTTGAAGTCTGCAATTTAAGCCGTTGTGCAGATAGTGTCAGTGGGCAGGACCTTGGAGGGGCGGCAAGTCGTGTCAGTGTGTCCATCGGTCTGTCTCTCGAAAAATGTGCTTCATATGATGGTGGGTTTAAGGATGTGGTCACAGTTCTGCTTGTATTTTTGGAAATGCGAAGATGCAGTGTTCCCCTCCCCCCAAGGAAAATAACTCCACTGCCTAAAAGAAAACGGCGTTACTGGTGTGATTTTTGAAAAGGTTCTGCTGGAGCTCTCGTTAGGAATGCAGCCTTTTGGCTCTGTCTGAAGTAACATGATTACAGTAATCAGCACCTGTGAAGATAAGCATGACCTAATTTTAATCCTGTTACCTCTGGTCAAATCTGATTAGCGGGGACACCACTTGTCTGGGCCAACCACATAGTTGGATGAAGAAAGGGTAGAGTGGTTCTCCAGGACTGCAGCTCTCAGAAAGCTCAGATTTAACATTAATCAAGGGTGTTTAGCTTCAGATAATGTTTGGAGGATTAATGGATGTTAGTGAGGCTGGTGTTAATGTGAGCTCTGAGACGTGTTCTGTTTCCTTTCCTCAGCTGTCCCTTCCTGGCCTCCTCACTGAGCCCAGCTATCCCAGCTGTTGGGGGAGTGCTTTTCCTCTTCGTGTTGGGGACGTTACTGAGGACCAGCTTCAGCGATCCGGGCGTCCTGCCCAGAGCGACACCTGACGAAGCCGCTGACCTGGAGAGGCAGATAGGTAAAGCTGGTGTGTGTGTATGTCTCTGTCATGTGTCTGATGAAGAAGAATGAGAGAGGAAGACTTTGGATTAAAAACCTACAATCTTTCTATCATTTGTTGCCTGTAGGAGACACTTTTTTGAAGAGAACCACGAGCTGAAAGATAGGTGGACGGTGTTTGTGCCGATTGTGACTCTGTGTGCTTGTTTTGGGCTGTTTGGTGTGTCTTTATGATTTTGCAGCTCTGATTCCGTTACAGGCCCCAAACAGATGGTAGTTGCTGTAAATGTTCCATCACAGCTGAGCTTTCTGGTGTCTCTCATTAAACAGTTCAAGACGGTCTGCTGCACAAACGATGCAATGGTTTAATTAGTCAGGTGGGTTGTGTTTAGCAGGTGGGACGCGTGTCGTTCAGATGGCATCTCGGTGGTGTGTGGACGGAGGTGAGGCGGCCTCTCTGTTCCGAGCATTGGAACTGATCCGCATCACACCAGACTGTTACTGTTTCGCTGCTCCGGGGTGTGTCTGTACTGGGATGAGTGGAAAACTCTGATTGGCAGAAAGCCCTTGTGCTGTGGAGGCCAGCTGTTCTAGTGCACCCGTGCCCCCAACTGAAGTTCTGAAGCTGGTGGTTGGTACATAAAGTCTGTAACAGGCGGTAAAGCCTCGCCTTAGCTGGCATCGACTTTGTGTTCAGTTGTAAAGCGAGGTCTTCTGCGTGAATGGTTCATCTGGTTTGCAACGCACACAGAGGAAAGTGGAATTTGTGGAAGTCCAGGCAAATGAAAAGAGGAGAGAAGAGCGGAGAAGCAGGGGTGCGAGGCGTCTCCTGGGTTCCACCGCTCTGCAGCTCCATCTCTGGTAGGAGAGAGAACTCTGTGCTTTCACTGGCAGAAGGTGTGTCACTCGCGTATGTGCGCGTGTCCTTTCCCCTGTTTATAGACGCTTTTTTAAAACAAGCCGCCTCCTTGGTGTATTGCATTGTGTGGCTCCCTCTGAGGCGTCAGTGAGAGGAGTGGGACATGGCCACGCCCCCTTTACGCTCCTGCTGGTTCATTTTTGTCTCAGTGTGATTTGACAGTTTGGATTGGTTTCTCCCCTCACAAGATCAGATGTCTGGTTAGTGAAGGTGTGATATGGTCTAGTGTTAATAACTCATCATAATGTCTAATGCAGCACGTGTTGACCAGCGATACTGTGGTGTGTTTCGCCAAACAGGTGCTGTTTGTGTATGTGCGCGAAGACAAGTGTGCGAGTTTTAAACGGTTTACAGCGGCGTGACTCTGCCATTCGACAGGAGATAATTGCTGTTGCACAGGAGTAATAAACTACTTTGCAGCTTTTGTTCTGAGATACAGAAACCATTTTCCTCAAATAAGGAAAAGGTCGTACTGCAGTTAGTGCTGGGGAATCTCCGCTGGTGTCGTTAACGTGGCAGAGATGTGGTTAATAATTAACGGTTATATTAGCTCCTCTTGGTCATGGTAGGGACAGAGGAATGTTATGGTTCAAAATTGGGAAGTGTATATATGTACACACACACACGCACGCACACCTGTCCAGGAAGCGATACACACCCACACTGAGACACCATCAACTTAGTTCAGTAAACCTTTTAAATAAAATGTAATTTTCATTGCAGTTAAGCACATTCTTCACACAAAAACGAAATGCTCTCTGTTGGTCCTACAGCCGTGTCTGTTACAGCTGCAGGAAATCAGAGGCAGATTTACTGTCTCTTTCTGTATCTTTGTTTGATATGATGTATGACAGCCTACAGCGGTAGTTATCCTTACTAATTTCACTCTCTCTCTCTCTCACACACACACACACACACACACACACACACACACACACACACACTCACTCACTCACTCACTCACTCACTCCACTCTTACAGAACAGCAGAGCCAGAGTGAAGGCAGCATGGCTGCCAGCTCTCAGCACCAGACGGACTGGCTCACATGACAGTATCGTGCCTCTCTGAAGCAGAGTGGGGTGATCATTTTACTGATTTAAATTTTATCGTAAATTTTTTAAAATAAATTATTAAAATTGTATTACTCCACCGCTGCTCTGCACTGGCACCTGCTCTTGTTCACATGCCTTCCCCGCTTCCTCCATGGCAGGTAGAAATGCCTTCCCGAAGTACTGCGAGTGTCTGTGAGAGCTGCCTGTAGATGAAAAGCGAAGTACTTTTGCAGAGTGCTTGAGCTCCACAGAGAGGACACTGACTGCACACGGTCAAATGTACCACCCCCACCACCAATCCGCCACAGCTCGTTCCATTAGCCCCTTCGCTTCCTGGATGCCCCCACCCCCTCCTCTATCTTCCTCTGGCTGCTGGCGAGCACATGCACAGACCCATCTGTGAGCTTACAGTGGGGCATAGCTTTAACACCACGCATGACGAGGAAGTGCTGTCCTTTCCCCGTCCTCTCCGCGTTTCCCTTAAGTGTTACGGTTAAGGGCAGCACGCCTTCCTGTTGACCAGCACATAATGAGCTTGACCTCATTGACCTAAGGCAAGTGGCAAACATTGTGGATTTTAAGTGTGGTCGTCAGACTAGGTGCTTAGTAACAACATTAACACAACAGCAGATCTGGATTAAGTGGCAGAGCTCAGAAGTCAGGCTTGGTGTAAAATTACAGTGTTCAGTGACAACAATACAACCCTACACGCTTGTGTTTCTGTGCCGTGCTCTACAGTGTCAATAGATAAGTCTAATGTTACAAACTGGTGAGCTCTGATTATGTAGAGGAAGCCGTATTGCCGCCACATGAACGCTGATTTGGGTGTTGGCACAATCTCTGACCACACCTGTAATTTAAACTGGCATGTCAGAGGAGTCTTGTCTTGCTTCAACCAAGACTTTCTGGGAGTTGGCCATCCAAAACACACCCCCTTTATTAATTCTGCTCTAACGTCTGGATCTAACATGTTCTCTCATTTGTTTCACTTTGACCAGCACAATAGCAAAAAAAAAGGGTAATTTTTAAAAATTTATTTATAATACTTCATTAATCCAAGAGAGAAGTTACTTATCTACTTTTAACCCACCCCCTGGGGGGAGCGGTGGGCTGCCAGCCACATGCGGCACCCGGGGAGCTAGAGCTGGGTGTCTTTGTCAAGGACACACCGGGCTGTGCTGGAATTTGAACCAGTAGACTGCCGCATCCCAGCCTGATGTTCTGCCCATTGAGCCGCCAGGCGATGATGCTTTGCGGCTCCATGGTAGTGCACATCTAAGCACTTTGCTTTTCTGTGTGCTCATTAAACATGCATCCAGTCGATTTCCAATCCTTTTAGTTCGAGCTAACAGTTTTGAATAGGATTTTTGTACGCATGGCGCACGTTGTTTTGCGGGTCCAGCCTCGAGCACGCCTTGAAGCAGTCCATCGATACATAGCCAGTGATCAGAGATTTCCGGAACCGAAGGGAGACCAGAGCTTATGTAAGTGCACGTCTCTCCGTTTGGAGTTGATATCATCTGTCAGGCGTTTGTGCAATGCCGTGTCTGGGCAGAACGCCAGGCACTGAGAAAAATGTCCAAAATAGCTCCCTTGTGTATTGGTACAGTCCTGTAAATGATGCCGAGGCTGGTTAGCGACGCCCACAGTTACCGGCATCCTTGTGGGAAGCAGAGGAGCAGAGTAAGCAGAGATCGTCCCTGTGCTCCATCCTTGAATTCTGTGGGCCTTGTTGCTAAGGGCAACCACGTCTGTTGCCCGGGAGGGTCTTTTTTGCTTAGTTATTCTAAGCTATGTGCATTCATGAAGTCCTCCTTAAACTGGTTTCAATTAGCAGTCATGATGATGTTTGAATTCTAATGGGGATGGTTCGCTGCCCCCCGGGTGAGCTTTGAGTCATCCTGGATCATTCCGGAAGCACGCCGTTTAGCACATGCTGCCTTAATGAGGCTTCAGTCCTGTTTAAAGGCTGCACTAAGGGTAGACGGGCACTGAAGCATTTTGTTAGTAAGGCGCTGTATGCAGATTCCAGGAAGAGTAACACAAGTTTTTAAACTTTTCTTTTTCCTGTTGAACTTAATCTACTGTCTGCAATTCTTCTATCTCACGCTGGAAAAGAAAAGGTGGTAGAACCATCAGAATAACCTTTGACCCACTTACCAAATCCCTGTTTGCCCAAGAGGGTGTTTTTAACCTGCTTTAACTGATCTGTATTTTCACATAATGTATTTTTGTTAAACATAAGTAAATAAAAGGCAGGTGTCACTGGGCGTTTCAGGTTTTAATGGATTACATTTATTCCTTTTCACATTTCATATAGAATGTCAGTAATCACAGTGCCTGGCAATAGAACCCAAATACACACACACACACACACACACACACACACACACACCCCGTAACCCTTCCCGGAGGAACTAGGTTGGGGTCGAGTTGATTCAGGAGACATGACAACAAAAGCTGGCATCCTCAGTAACCGTGCGACTTCTGTCGTTCTGTTCTGGAAACCTGCCTTCCTCCCCCCCCCCCCCCCTCAGCGGAGGTTTGTGGGGGGTGGAAACGTGTCGCTGAGCTCAGTGTTTCCCGTGTCTTGTGTTCCAGGTTGCAGGCACACTCTCTTGCCTAACTCTGCATGTTTAGAGCTGCTTGCCTGGTGTGTCCTCACGGTCTCTTCCGGTAGACGTCACTGACCCGAGCTGTTGGCTCGCTGTGTGTTTGCCAGGCGTGTGCGTGCTCTTGCTCTTTCTCCACCAAACGTTTTGTGTGGGTAGCGATTATTCCACTGCCGTTTGGATTCAAAGAATAATAATTATTGTTTGCAGTCATGTTTTATGTAGCTTTTGTAGAGCTCCGGTGTTAATGCCTCTCAGTGACAGTTAGTGGTGTGAGCCTAATAAAGCGCGCCCATCAGTCCCCGTCAGCCTTTGCCAGATGAATATGGTTTGACATCCCAAAACAGCTTGCTGACTCATGGTCCTTAAGAAGAGTCCCAGCCCAGCCCAGCCCATGGCTGCTGCCTTGAAATGACAGGGTAGACAGGCCTGACCCTGGGTGCTGTTGACGCCAACGCCACTGCCTGTTGGCCAATGCAACAATTAAAAAAGACACTGCCATTTCCCACTGATTTGCGGTGTCATGATGTAACCTTACCCAGGTGGATGCTGGGAGTCCGTTAGCTCCCCTCCTCCGCTGCCTGTACCGCTCCTTCTGCTGTACGTGACAGGCAGCAGCTGTACAGATGATGGTTTGCTGTACAGATGAACGGGCTGGTTTAAAGGGCACCTTTGTCACCTCCCCCTACACATCCTGCCATTCACTGAGGGGTTTTAAAGCTGTGGTTTGATTTGTCGCGTGTTCTCCAGTATTTGGGTATAATGTGTTCCCACACTCTCGCAAAGCATTGTGGGAAACACCATGTGCCACGTCCTGCTCAGTGCTCATTACATGTGGACGGTCTCTGTGTGAGGAAAAGAAGGTTGGCGTCCCTCTCTCTGCTCCTGAAGCTGAGCTTTGTTCATGGCATGGTGCCAGAGAGCGGCCTTCAGGTTAGAAGAGCTTCTGCCCTCTTTTGGTCTTCAGACTGTAGAATGGCACTGACTTTGCTTGGATGGTTTGGCTCAGCCCTGCCAGCGTAGAGACGAGACATTTTCCTGGACAGGTGGAGGAGCACAGGCACCATCAGGCAGCAGAATGACAGGGTCTGGGACAGCAGTGGGCCTGTAGATGTCTCCACCTAATCCTGTCATGTCTTCCAGCTGGCAGGCGCTGGCATGTCTGGCCTGCAGGGGGCAGCAGTGACTAGCAGCAGTGTGTGACACATGGGCAAAGGAAAGAGGCGCATCAGCATCTGAGCTGGCAGAATGGGAAGGGGAGGGTGGATGGCACAAGAACAGGTGGGGGGGGGGGTTAATTGCTGAGATAAGTTGTGCCATAACTACAACATTGTACAGAGCTGAGGTCTTTGTTTGTAAGTGATCGCCTTAGTTTGGAGGAGGCTGATAGGGTTAGCGTGCCCCGCTATGCTTTATGACCTGTGTAGAAAACCAAAATTGGCCCCCCAGACACCACTAGCTGTTAGCTGCAAGGCCTTTTCCTGTCAAGTTTAAGTTAGGTCTCTTTTTGTGTAGTCACACAAACACACACACACAAAGACACACCATTGGCTTCCTGGCTTTCTTGGCTCCAACCCAATGACATGGATGGGGGGAAACGGGTAACCTGGTAAAGTGTCCCAGACACCGACATGACAGAAGTGGGCTCAACATTACGTCTCAAGGTTGAAAGCTGAAAACACAGTGATGAAGAGTTGTCTTGTTTTTTATTTGTCATTTCTTTTATTTACTGTTTGTGGAGGAACACATCTGGGTGGCACCTCTGGTTTGTGTCGTCTGTTTCAGCACTAATTAAACGTGCTTCGTAACTTGGCTAGCGTTGCTGCGTAACGCCGTGCCTGTTTGTGTGTGGGAGTATGATGGTGTGTGCACTTTTGTTTGCACTGTCTCTTGTAAATTGGTTGTAGCAGAACTAACTCTGCTTTAAGAGTACCAGGAAGTACCATGGAATTAGTACTGCGTGTTTGTTCATCTGGGGAGGTGAAGATCCTTACCATGCCTTACCATCTGATCTGCACTCACTAACTGTTCTCTCTTTTCAAAATCAATCTAAAGACTTATTTATTTTTTTAACACTTAATACAGTGTTCAGTGTATTTTTCTTGTGTATTTTGTAATCTCTTAGTTCTTTGCGTCATGTTGTCATTGTGTGTGTGTGTGTGTGTGTGTGTGTGTGTGTGTGTGTGTGTGTGTTTATGCTCGGTAAAGAACCTAAGGCAGCTTTGTGGTTGTTGTTAGGCACTGTATAAATAAAGTTTGATCGCATTTGGACTTTTTTTTTTTTTCTTTTTTTCTTTCTAACCCCTGTCCCCAGACATTGCCAATGGCTCTAGTTCTGGTGGATTCCGCCCACCCCCCAGGACGAAGGAGGTGATTATCAATGGACAGACGGTGAAACTCAAGTACTGCTTCACCTGCAAGATCTTCAGACCACCCAGGGCTTCACACTGCAGTCTGTGTGACAACTGTGTAGGTGAGTGTGTGCGTTTGCGTGTGGTGCCCAGCGTGCAGCTTCGTGGGCACAGGACAAACTTCACATGCAGAATTCATCTGGAACTAAAAAGGTCGAGCTGTTTAACGTGATGTGCGGTGTGTGTCTGTAGTGTTGAGCACACAGTGTTGGGTGCACTGCGTATTGGAGGCCAGACAAAAAAAAAAACAACTAGTTAAACTAGTTAAGGCTATACTAAGGAGATTTTCAAACCTGTAGTTCATTTGCACTAGACTGAATAAGCTGACTAATTTGCGTATTTGGCCCGTTTTCTCCTTGGTTTGGTTTCTTTTCACACAGAAAAAGTCCAAGTGAACCCAATTGCATCACTGTCGGTCATGTGAGACTGTTCTCTCAGCTCATTGGTTAAAAGAGTCTGGGGTGGGAATGAGATCGTAAATACATCTGTGTTCTGGAAGGTGCAGTATACTCCTTGTAGCTGGTCTGGATCGAGGTGGGATCACACTCGCACCACAAACGAATCGCTCCAGAGTTCATTTGGGAATGAAACATGACCACCTCCAGTAAAGCGTGTCGGTGCGGTTGTTTTGGTGTTCAGACCTGCCCAAACTAACCACTCCAACAGGGGAAAACTAACCACCGTTTACTTCAATCAGTCTAAACAAGACAGATGTGAAAACACCCTGAAAGTACGTTGTCCTGTGTTATGCAAATTGTGTTTCTGCAGGACTGGTGCAGAGTAATTCCAGGGAACTACAATGTCAAGGTGCAGGTGCTTGGACTCCTTCCTGTCTGTCAAACTAGAAAAGCAAAGGGTGTGTGAGGGTGTGTGTGAGGCCCAAGAGCCTGGCTTTCCATTACTTCCTCCAGCTTGGCTACTGCTTCTCGTGCCTCCCTGTACAGCCTTGTGGCTGAGCTGTACTGGAGCCATGTGAGGCTGGTTCTGTCTGCTGTTGGAGAAGCAGAACAAGTGAGGAGCAGCGTTATGTGTTTTTGTGGCTGGGTCACCTCCTCGCAGTCACAAGGCCCTGTTTGTGTGCCTGGGTCACCTCCTCCCTGTCTCGAGGCCCTGTTTGTGTGGCAAGACGTGCATGCGTGCGCGCGTGCACACACACACACACACACACACACACACACACACACACACTCGTGTTCTCCAGTCCTCTGTGAAGTTACTGTTCCGGGGGAGGCTCTCCTTAATAAGGACAGGATGTTTTGTCATGTCTTTGTCACACGCTAAGTGACTTGCATCTCCTGGCCTTGGCTCATTTCTTCTTCCTCGCTTCTCTGACTGTTGTCCTCATTTCGATCGCTCTGGTCCTCACAGTGGCTTCAGACAGTTTGGGCCTGATGATTTCCACACCGCACCGTAACCTGAGCTGATCTCAACAGTCACGCCGCTTTGAGAGTTTTTAGAGACGGCTAAGGCCGGCATTTCTTTACTTCCACACTGAGAAAGGAGAGAATCGTGTCGTCAGCAGGCCAAAAAACATTTGTGCTGGCACAGGCGGACAGTGCAACCTTCCCTGGGGAAGACTGCCTGCTTTAGAGGTTTGATTAGGGTCAGCCTGCTGGTGGGAAACACTAACCTGCTGCTCGCTCACTGTCCGTGGGTTAGCAGTTCCAAATTTAGCATACACCAAAGCCATTTGTATGTGAAGAATAATAAGTGGAAGTGAGGCAGAAGGAAAGAGTGGTCACATGGTGTAAATTATAAATTCAGGGGCTGTCCGTGTTAGATGTTCAAGTAAATGTGTCGAGAAAGTGTGCGTGTGTCCACCCAAGTATCTTCCAGCCGCATCTCTTTGTTTGGCTGGATTTTGAGCTGTGAGGTGGGTAGTGTTTCCACAAAAAAATTTCCTGTTTAAAAATGTGTGATGGTACAGACGTTCCTCTCTCCTGTGCTTTCACTTCACAGAGCGCTTTGACCACCATTGTCCCTGGGTGGGAAACTGCGTGGGTAGGAGGAACTACCGCTTCTTCTACATGTTTATCCTCTCTCTGTCCTTCCTCACCATCTTCATCTTCGCCTTCGTCATCACCCACGTCATCCTCCGTAAGTAGCCCATGTCTGCCGGTAGAAAACTTTGTCTGTTGAGACGACGACGGCGGGCTCATGGCTGCAAGTCGGCGCTGCGACATGCTTTGGACCTGTACGGTTACGTGGCGCTCTGTTCCCGGGGTGTCGCGTGGCGCTCTGTTCCCGGGGTGTCGCGTGGCGCTCTGTTCCCAGAGTGTCTCGTATCTGTAGCTGATTCACATTCAGCCAGATACGGGTTGTAGGCAGAAGCAGTCTGCTGACACGACCAGCAGATTGTCAGCTGATATTCCTCTCCGAGAATCACTTTTTGAATAAAACTAGGCAGTCAGCAACATAGTGAGGTTCTTAAAGACATTTTTGGATTTTGCAGGTGCGAGTTTAAGATGGAGCTTAATGTTGAGTCCTTAAGGGAGACATTCTGCCAAACGCCCTTCACTATGAAGAGGTCTTGAGTCTGAATCATTGTCCAGTGATTTTCTTAAATAGAGTTGTCTTGTGTGGTGGGGTGTTCTTTGAGAACGGTACATCCAATATTTATATTTAAAAAAAAAAAAAAAAAAAGTGAGCAGCATGTACACATTCCTGGGCAGCTATTCAAACTGCACCTTCTCTCTGTTTTCCCAACAGGGTCTCAAAGCACCGGCTTCCTGAGTGCACTCAAGGACAGTCCTGCTAGATATCCTTTGTGTGTGTGTGTGTGTGTGTGTGTGTGTGTGTGTTCCTCCCCCGACCCTGAGTTTTGTTTGCGTACTGGTGTTGTCTTCCTCTGTCCCGTAACCTCCCCGCCCACTTATCTGGGATGATGTCATGAGATGTTTATTTGTTGCTGAGTCCCTGGCCCCTGAGTGCACACTCTGCCTCTCTGTACCATCGTTACCTTTCTTCCTACTACAGAAAATCTAACATCTCTGGCCGCTCATGTTGCTGCGCTGTGTGCAGACAGACCTTGGTAACAGTAAAGCTGCCCATATTACTTGCTGTGTGTTTTTCCACCTGCCGTCTCTCTGTTTGTGGATTTGATTCTGGCCTTTCCCCTCAGTGTTTTTGGCCCCGTTTGCTCCTGTGATTACCTAGCGGTGCTGGGCTTGCCCTTGGCTGCCTTTTTTGGCTGCGTGCTAAAGCTACCCACTGAGCCTGCTTCACTGTGTATTTTTGTCTTTTTAGGACCACATGCTGTGTAATTTGCTTTTGCTCAGTAGTGTTGACAAGTGCTAAGTGGGTTTTATTCAGCATTTTTTGTGCGATGCCCTAACTTTGTTCCCGCCCCCCTACAGTCAGGACCATGCTGATAAAAGCCTTAAACTCAGTGTCGCCTGTTTTCCGCCACGGGATTGGCTGGTTACAGTGTGAGAAAATGGCTGTCGTTCTGTTGATCTCCATCCTGTGAAGTGAAAACGCAGAACAGGTTAAGATGAGCTCAGAGAAAGCAAACATGATATCATCTATCCAAATAGTGCATGTCTATGATATAATTAATCTGTCAGGATGTCCTTGAGAGAGAACAAGAGAGAGGAAGAGGAGATCCTACCCTCTCCCGGTCACGTGTTGTTGACGGGTGCTTGTCTGAGGTGAATCACAGTGAATGCAGACAGGGGTGAAGTGCGTGCGTGCGTGTGTGTGCGTGTGTGTGCGCGTGTGTGTGCATGTGTGTGTGTGTGCCCTTGCGTACTCACATTGTGTGTCGTGGTTTGCATCTTCCTAATGTCGTCCCCGTTTTTCCGGGTCAGTGCCTTTTACCTTCTCCCACTGAAGATGGCATGTTTATGGCATTGCTGTTTACTCAAGCACTGTTAAGTACTGCACTGCTCTCTGTCTCTCTCACACACACACACACACACACTTTGGTTGACGTCAGGATTCCTTGACTCTGACGCCACTGTGCTGGAGGTTGTGGTCTGCTTCTTCTCTGTGTGGTCCATTGTAGGCCTGTCCGGATTCCACACCTATCTCATCAGCTCCAATCAGACCACAAACGAAGACGTGAGTGTTTTGACCTGCGTTTGTTTAAATCCTAGCCTCTCCTTATTTGAATAAATGTTGGCTTGTGAGGGGAGAATTTGTATTTATTTATTTTTTTTATCTCCGATGTGTGCATTTCCCATTGTTGAGTCATTAGAGCACCTGTAAGTTCCAGCTAGGATCCGGCCAAATTTGTTTAGCGATATGTTTTCCGATTGTTTGCATTGATAGTATGCATTTTGTGGATTAAATTTTAAAGACTTTGAAAATGTAGATGTTTACATTATTAATGTTCTTCTGCAGATTAAGGGATCGTGGTCATCAAAACGAGGGAAGGACAATTATAACCCTTATAGCTACGGGAACATCTTCACCAACTGTTGTGCTGCCCTCTGTGGACCTCTCCCACCCAGGTGACGACTTTGGCCTTCTCTCACCCGTAGGGGGTGCTGTTGGCATCCGATGTCACATGACACAGGGTAGCATCCATTGACCCTCCCCCTTTTTTTGCTTGTAAACAGAAGGGAAAAACAAGCGATGCAAGAAAACAGGCAGCAGACAGTCACAAGGTCATTCTTAAATATACTGAGGACTGCTGAAGGCAGCGTATCCACACTGTCTGGTCTTGGGTTTCGTGTCTGAGACGTGACTGGGACCAAGGGGTTTGGTGTAATTAATAATCAAAAAAACTTGCGTTGCTCAATTATTCTTTACAATATATAAAATATGGATTATTGCCATACACCACAGGAATTAACTATTGGAATTTAGCCATAGAAGGGGATACTTTGTGTGTGTGTGTGTGTGTAGACTTCCCTGTTTTGGTGCATAAGATTATATTTTGTTGGTTGTTAGAGTTGTGAGTTTTTCCTCTGCATAAGGTGTCATTTTTCAGGGTATGTTACAGTCATGTGTTAACGGGTTGTTGGTGTGTTGTGGAACCTGATGTTTTGGGTGTTCTAATGAAGGTTTTGCAGAATTGTTCCAGATTCAATGCAACACAATCTTCCAGAACAACACAGTGATGCCCACATTGTCACAGCACACCTGTATATGTGTATACATGCACGCACACACGTGAACGAGCACAAACATACTTCTAGCTCAGATTTGTACAGTGGACTGTAGATGAATACTTGGTTTTCACAGTGCAGATAACAGCTGAGAGTCCAATTTAGTGCTTACCGTGATGTGCCGCCTTTCTGCATCTCTTCTCAGTCTCATCGACAGACGAGGCTTCGTTCAGCAGGACACGCCCCAGCTGACCCCGCCCACAAATGGCATCACCATGTATGGGGCCACGCAGTCACAGAGTCACATGGTAAGGACCGGTTGGCGCTTCAGCACCGAGTCTTGGCGTGACCGGCTCATTTTGTTTAAACTTGAGTAACAAGACAACTTGCAAACTTTGTACTCCTGCACAAACATGTCCAGCTCTCTGCTGGCTGTCTCTGGCTCCATCACCATCCCATATGCATCTCATCGGCTCCTTTCATTGCTCCTTTCTGTGACAGTAGTGTTGGTATTGAGCAGGTCAACAGGGTTTCCCACATTTCAGCAGAGTCGTGCTGTTTTCCCCCACCAGAGTAAGCTCATGGTTTTGGGAGACATCACAGGTTTTAGTTTGACTTCAGGCTGTGGTTTTGAAAATAGAGCCATTGCTGGCACAACAACAGCAGGGTCCACAGACTGTTCATAATGGCCGACTGACATTCGCTCTGCAGAGGAGGAATATTGAAGCATTTTAAAGGGTTTCATCTTCAGGACTTGCCTGTCCTTCATCACATGGACACTGATGTCCTGCATGTGCAGCTGGCATCGGAGCCCGTGTGTCCACTGTATGCCTGTAGTCTTCAGACCATCCTATGAAAGTGCCCGACTGACAGCCCGTCAAATGGGGTCCCATAGCTTGGAATAAACAGCATAAATGAGACAAGCGGATTTTCAGTGGTGGCTGTGAGTTGCCGTGGCCGCTAACGTTTGAAAGAAGAAAAGAAAGGAAGATGATGGCTTCAGAGTCGAAAGGTTGTAAGGCCACACCCGTTTTCAGGTGGGCCTTCCTGTTCAGTGTTGCCTGCCTTGGTGTCTGGGTGAGTTCCCTTTGTTTGCACATGCCACGATTGTGAAGCCCAGTGCTGTGCCTCAGCAGAGGGAGTGTGTTTTATGCACATCTGTTCCAAGCATTCAGTCTGCACAGCAGTCGTCGTTGCGGTGACATGCAGGTCCCCGGGTGTTTGTAAAGCTATCTGCCAGGATTTGTCGGCTGCGTTTTCATTAAAGCGTGACACGGTAATGCAGTTAAATTGGCGTAATGAAATTTTACACTTCGTTTGATGTTGCAAAACTCGTTCGTGTCAAGGCTACACTGAGTCTATGGATATGGCAAGCCTATGACAGCATCTGTAGCACTTGCTTTTGTCTGCCCAGGCCTCACTAGTGGCATGATGATTGTATGATGTTGCGCACCTTACTGCTCTGCACTGCCTTATCATTCTTGTGTGTTTCTGCTGCTCGCTGTGTACATGTCTCCTTCTGCTTCTACATTGTCCTGCCATCATGTTTTCTTTTTTCAAGAAATGCATTTGGGTTTTTTATGTGCAAAATGGAATGTTTTACTTTTTTTAATTTTTTATTTTTAATTACACTTGGACACAGTTTGACTACTCAGAAACCTGTCTGAAAGCTGCAGAGATGCATGTTGTCTGCGCTGTATGTCAGCAGATGGGGATAAAAAATAACAGAACAAAACCCTGGTTAGCTTGTGCATATGGTAACGGGTTTGCACTAGTGCCGGTTCAATATTGTACATTTTCACTGATCCTTGTTGGAACTTTAACAAACAGACTAACTTTTTCTCCCTTTCTTCTGCCCCCCCCCCCATTTGTTTGTAACCTTTCATGCCTGTTCCTTTTAAAACCGCTCCCATCTTTTGTTGCCCTTCCCCTCCCCCTGCCCTGTCTCACTTCATGTTTAAAATCGGGTTTTGTCCTGCACACGTCCTGCAATGCCCCGTGATCCTCACCCCGCCGTCCCGCCGCCCCGCCTCAGTGTGACCAGGACCAGTGCATTCAGAGCACCAAATTCGTTTTGCAGGCCGCCACCACGCCCCTGCTTCAGAGTGAGCCAGTCATCCTGAGCGATGAACCCCCGCTGCCGGGCAGGACCTCCCTGGGGGCGGCCTGCGCCGGCCTGCCCCTCGGCCAGCCCACGCCCCCCACCTCCACGCCCAGCCTGAGCTGCGAGGCGGACATGCTGCCCCTGAGGGGCGAGCACGCCGTCGACGGCCACCACCACTTCTTGACGCCGGAAGAAGCCCCCTCGCCGCCTGGCATGCTGCCCTGTGGGAGCCCGCTGGGGCACAGTCACACCATGCCCTTCTACAACCCAGCGAGCCAAGACTCTCTGCACGAGGACTCCGTCAGGGGGCTGGTGAAGCTCAGCTCTGTCTAGCCTGGAGCCCATTGCCACCCCACCCCACTCCAAACTCCCACCTCTGGCCTGCACCAAACCCTGTTTGCCAAAACCATATTCCCCTTTTCACTTAGATGTCAGCCAGTAACTGGGCCCTGATCAGCTGTTGTACTGCCAGTCCTCCCCATCAGGGGACGGACACAGCGGGCCGGCTAAACAATCTTCACACCGGAGTCCCAGACCGTGGTGCTGGGGACTCAGGCAGGAAGTGAGGAACACAAGCAATCGGGACTAAAACCGCATGAATGCTGTCGCACTGGATGCTACGCAAGATCCAGTAATTGCATAATGCAGCTGCTGATTGGTTAATGAAACGCTGCTCCTCCCCACCACCCCAAATAAGGCTCTTTATAAAAAATTATAATAATTTGGAGCCAACTCTTCCATTGTTGCCTTTCTCTTTTTGAGACTCCTGTGGACTGTCGAAGGTGAAATCGGTAATTCATGTTGCATATCATTTCGTTTTCATGTTTAAAGTAATAACATATGATATTGTGACGTGCCATACCGGGACTTTTTCTTCCTCCAGTTGTTATATTTCCTGTGGATATTAATAAAATCGCCACTTTTTATTGCCGGTCTGCTTAATCTACGATGCGATGTATGTGTACGAGCCACGTGCGCCTCTTTCCCGTATTTCTTATCACGGCGCAGCGTCACCGGCTGTGAACCGACCCTGGACACAGTAACTGCATGACATGAAAGCCAAGCTGCTGTCGGTGTTTTCCGGTGTGCGTCACCCTTTACCGGGCATTACCGACAGCTCGTGCAGTCGATGCGCTGCACGTGGAGCCGAGAGCTCGTGCTGTCGATGCGCTGCGGGAAGCGACGCACGTGGGGGTTTTTTTTATTTATTATTATTTTTTTTAATCTCTGCTCCATTTCATGTCTGTTGTGAGACGGTGACAGAAGTGGTTATTTAAGGTATGGCGCTAAAAGGGTTGCATTACCTTTTGAGCCGTATCGACTTCGATTTCCATTTCAGCTAAATGCAATCGAAGGCATAAAAGCCGTTTTTAAAATCTCCTCATTGACAATGACTGCAGACTAAAACCGTGTTTGTGTACAGTGTACAGGTTTTGATTGCCCGGGTGTCTGCGATTTAATGTTATTTATAATGGGAAGGAATCGCAGACGTTAACAGTCAGGAGTTAAGGAAAGTACTCTTGGTTAGGTTGATTTAGGCATTCAGGTCAGATTTGTTTTTAAGGATGTTTTTACAGTCCAGTGTCACAGGTGGTTTTCTTTTTATATGTTGCTGGATTTAGGTGCAAGTTTTATTTTATGATATGCTTAACATATTAACGTTATGCTGTGTTTGTAAAAGGTGGTGCAGTACTCACGAATGACCTGCAGATGGCAACAGACTGTAGTGATTGAAACACTCCACAATGTTCTAAAATTAACTATGCCCCTATATTAGCATTGTATGCAGTTTTGTACACAAAAACCATCCTATGGAATTTAGTGTTCCTTTCCAGCTGTAAATTTCCTCTTTTTAATGGGATATGGTTTATACCGAACAGTAATTCATGAAAGATTTAGCATGATGGTTATAGATTCCCCTTCCTGAAATTTGGGCTTTGAATTAATAATAATGGACAGTTACCTTAAGATTTTGTAATTGTGCTTTCAAGTTGCAAATGTCACTTGTGTTAAATACCCAAAAGCAATGCTTTCCTTGTCAGCAAAAAGAGGGCATTTTGATACATACTGTGTTTGCAGGTAGTGAGAGGAGAGTAACTGCCAAAGGATGGATGAACTGGCCCTGCATCCCACCTGCCAACACTGGATGTCCGGATTGTCAGATCCATCTTTACTTGTCATCTAATCCTGCTGTGACCTTGGGACACCACTTATTTTTTGATGCCTTCAGTGTGAGGAAAAATTCCATGGTCTAAAACCCATGTATCTTCATGACCTCTGCAAAGTGTTGGTTCGAGACTAAATGACAACCAATACGCTGTACGCAATATTCCATTACCCTGTTTCTCAGTGTCTTACAAATTTGATTTATCACAAATGATGCATGAGAATTACCAGAAAAAGCATTCTGCAGTACTTGCAGTATGATATCATGCTCCTTCCTCAAAGTGGTGACTCATTATTAAAATCAGTGGCAATGAAATAAATTGCATTGTTCAGTGAAAGTGCCTTCATGGGGCTGGTATGTTCAGGTAGATCTGCTGCCCTCTGATCCCTGGTGAGGGTTGTGTTCATTGTCACAAAGGTGAGTGCCTGTACACCAGATACCATGTGAGAGGGCCCCTCCTGAGAGCTGCCAATGGCTCCTGCCCACATCATGGCACTTGTCATACGCTGCCACAGCATGTAATGCAAAGCCTTTGTTTCTTCAACTTATTTCACTTAAAGATTTTATCAAAAGTTAAGGATTGGGAAATACGACTAAATATAAAGCTCAAATCATGCCAGTTCATCAGGGCTAGCAGTGCAAACAACCAAGATCTTTACTCTGGTTAATTTGCACAGGCCTAATGCAAAGGTATGGATGAGGTTATTGTTGGTTCGTGCAATAAGATCCCAGTGTTTCATACAAGGAAAGTCATTGGGCTATCATTTGTTGAAGTTTCCAGTTTAGGTTTTCTGACACAAACCACAATAGCCTGGCGAGTTCTCTACTAAACCCTTTTTAATTGCATCCAGATTGTTCGTTTGCTGTCGGCAGTAATGATAGCAATGGTTTTTATAGCCACAAGTGTTGTCTGCCAAATCCAGGGATGTCAGATGGAGATTAAAGGATGGAAATAAATTTAATTTATTGTAAATATTGTTCTCAACAACAATTGTCATTGCTTATTGAATGCCTGTAGTTCTTAACTTGCAAAGATACAACGAGCATAGCAAGAGCTCAGTTAAAGCTTATAATGTGTACATATGAAGGCAGCGCAAATACTCCATAAAAGTCAGCAGAATTCGAGCTTTAACAATGTGGTGGTCAGGGCTGAAAACTGCTGACTTGGGAGTTGAGCGTTGGAAGAGCATATGACCAAACTGATGATGGAAGGTGTCATTTGCTTCTGGGTAAAGGGGCTGGCCAGTGTTTCTTTGGGGGAGGGGGTATTAAATTGGGTGTGTCAGCTTTTGTTTGATGTGTGAACAGTACACAAACACGTTACATAAAACCTGATCCGTCACAGTCACCTACTGCTTTGTGTCTGTCCTGTCAAGCCATTCCCATACTTCACCTCTGAATTTAGTTGCTTGTGTAAGATGTGGCATTAACTGGATAGTTAATCAAAAAGCTTAAGTAGGGGATGAAACCACTGTTTGCATCCAGTTTTATTCCACCTGTTTTTTTAGAGGGTTCGCATATGTTGATGG
Organism: Chitala chitala; assembly: GCA_025773905.1. Classification (NCBI taxonomy): domain Eukaryota; kingdom Metazoa; phylum Chordata; class Actinopteri; order Osteoglossiformes; family Notopteridae; genus Chitala; species Chitala chitala. The sequence continues at coordinate 62,077 of JABJVR010000025.1, forward strand.
TGTGTAAAGGAGTCCAGAAAAATAAGAGACACTTTGGTGGTTTTGGTGATGCTGGAGATGTGCATAAGCATCAGAAAGACATTCTGTGGTCCTGTTATATTCAGCGTCTACATGTTCACCTCAGTAGTCAAGCAACCTTGGGTATGGAGGGAGGGGGTCAGATACCAATAGTCCTTTTATTGGAGCTGCCTTCTTTTGGGCACCCAGTTGTCTAACTATGGCAACCCTTCATTAGGACCCATGAGTGGCGTCATTCGTGCATCGCTTTGAGAGAAAAGGTGTGGTCTGAAGATTTAAGTGACATGATCCAATATATTATTTTTTTCCTCCAGAAAATATTTCCTTAATATCCAATTAGAGAAAGCTGTTTCTTTATTGCCAAAAGGCCCATGCAAGAGAAATTGACTACTGGTACAAATATCAGACTTTCCAGACTTGCCGAATAATCTGGCATCATCAACCCTGACAAACAGCGTTAAATGTAAAGAGTGAGGGGATGAGCACCGGGGTACGGTTGTGAAAGTGTGCGGTGACTGAAAACCAGGCAAGGGGGAGAATCATTTGTGTGGTATTTTTACAAGCGTTCTGCTCCCCAGCCCCCAGGTCCCTTCCACTATTGTTGCAGGAGTGGTGGCAGAGAGGATTCTGGGAAAACAGTTGTGGCTCTGCTCAAGAAGGAGCGTATGGCGAAAACTGATGTAAATGTTCTTTTTGAAACGCCTCAAACTGCTGCTTTCAGAGAAATTTGAAAGTGGGGGGGCTCACTGGTTGGTTATGATTTGAACTGCTGCCTCCAGGGTCAAGAACCAACTGAGGACTGTTAATAAGACTGCAGCTATTCAAGTACATTGATCACGAAGGCACACACACGTCCTAGAAGTGTAACCACTTTGGTTCTGTGTACAATCCAGCATGTTCTGTAGACGACACCTGCACCCAGCAATCAGCGTAATGACCATCGCTTCTGTCCCTTACCCCTACAGCGCCAACTCTTTCCGCATGTTTGTACACAGGTTTTCATATTCTGCTTGCTGGGGATTTGGGTTGAACGTAATCCAGGTTGTTCTCCTTTTAAAGAATGGGTGGGGTTTCTGTGTCACTCCTTCGCTGTCATTGTCATTAATGGACATTCTGTTCTTTAACTGTGTAGAAATGCCTTTTCTTTTTCTCTGCCCAAAGTCACATTTTAGTCTGTACCATATTGAATTTTTCTAAATATGTATAAAGATTTGAGACGGAAAATGTTCTGCCATTGTATGTTTGCCTGACTGTCTGATGCGGTACAGTTAAATGTTTGGATTGCATGTGGTAGTTTTGCGGTTCAAGCCGAGTTGGAATGCCATGGAAGTACAGCTCTATGCAAAATATCTTCCACAAACGCCTCGTGTCTCTTACCACTGTAGAAAGAATTGTCGACTTTATGGAGGAGAAAAAAAAACTTCTATATTCCTCTTGCTGACTTAAACTTAAAAACTAACCATAAATCCCATAACTCAGTACTGTCTCTGTGTGTGTGTGTGTGTGTGTGTGTGTGTGTGTGTGTGTGTGTGTGTGGGGTGAATGCTTTATTTCTTGTTACTCATTTTTGATCTGACTTTT
>JABJVR010000025.1:63775-75044 GCA_025773905.1 Chitala chitala
CAACCCCCCCCCCCCAGGTTAAATACAGAAAGCGAATAGAAAAGGTTTTGCTATTGTAAGAGAAAAGTACAGCGTCTTATTGTGTCCAGTGGACAATAGTATAATAACATGCTAGCCACTATTTTGGCAAGTTCAAATAAAACCAGGTAGGGTTAAACGTAGCACTGGCTCCAGAAACTTAGCTGAAAGGGGTATTGTGTGTAGAGACGTATCCCTGTTCTTGGTCCTGTGGTGGGGGCTGGGGTGGACTGCTGGGGGGTGTATGTGTTTGAGAAGGGGCAGTATCCGGGATCCATCGTACCTCTTGGGAGTTGTCCTTGAAGGTCTCGTTGAACGTGGTGTCAGGTGTGCGAGGCTGAGTGTTGGGGCTGAACTGGCTGTGGCTGAGTGACCGATCGAAGGCCACGGGGTGCCCGGGGTGCCCGGGGTGCCCGTCAGACTCCTGGCAATGGGCACTGGGGGGCGCTGCCACGGGGAAGCTGTGAGATGGCCCCTCTGTCTTCACCTGGTAGCTGGGCACGGCAGAGATGGAGACGGTGACGGTCGTGTCAGGGGTGGGGAAGGGCGCCCGTTTGTTGTCCTGCACTATCTGGTTAGGGAGAACTATGTTGAATGGGACGCCCTTAAGGACCTGGATCCTGTTTTCCCCTGGCACAACTGGAGTTTCTTGCAGAGGCACCATCAGGTTCCTGTGGGCAGTTACAGACAGGAAGTGCTCAGAACCAGCTGTCATGAACAGTAGGCCTCAGATGCCACACTGTGCCCTTTTAGTTTGGTTGCTAATAACTCAGTGGATACCGAATTTCTCACTGCTGCCTATGGGATGTGGGCCCTATATGTTACTTTTTTGCACATGGCAGTAATCATTCAAGCTTTACCCACAATGCACAGCACATCAGTATTTTCTCACACTTTTGCATTTTAAGGAAGGATTCTTGTACTGCAAAAGTGTAGATAGTAATATGATGCAGAACACCGAGGAAAAAACTGTGGATTAGAAAAACGTTACTGTAATGTTTCCACAAATCTACACACGATTATGCCCTATAAAAAGCACACTGTCGTGTTGATTTGCTCCTCGGCGAATCCGTGGGCATCGTAGTAACGAGCACACGATTAACGAGGATTAAAGCATTAATAAGTGAAAGGAATGAAACCAAACGGGCTGCGCTTATTGGTGACACAGAGGTCTTCGCTGAAGAGACTCGGCTTCAAAGGGAAGCATTACCTTTTGTTGGGATCCACATCAGGTCCCAGCGCATCTGGCTTTGACTGTGATATTGTCCTCTTCTCCCGCGGCACCTGTGCATGGCAAACACACGCTGCATGGGTCTGACCACATCCTGGCTCCTACGCAGCCACTCGCTCTGCGTCAGACCCTGTTTTGCTCTCATGGCTCTTTTTCTTTTTTTAAAGGGCTCGAATGCGTGGCGTGTTTTTAAAGAGCCATTCGTCTCTGTGCACATCTGAACAATGCGGCCGAGCTTTTCAGAGGGTCCATAAAGCAGTGTCTTGTCCCCATTCTGTGGGGCCGTGGCACCCAATGCGCCCACTTCTCATAAGCTTTTCTCATAAACACGCGCTGCTATTTTGTGATTATTCCAGTCTAATCAGATACCATAAATTGTAAAGTCTGAGAAATTTATATTTCTGTCATGTTCTCGGATGGATTCATCTTGCCAATTTTTATATATGAGATGATTTTTTTTTTTTTTGTCTAAAATACAATTAATTGACCAAGACAACCTGATAGTTATAATGCCTTTAAGTGCTGTAAAACATGATAGACAGATTTTTTTTTGGGGGTGGGCACGAATCGCCCCTCCTTCACCTGAGCTGGGATGCTTACCTTGTAGTAGTCGTAGAGGAGACCCAGGGCGGCAGCACTGTCTTCGTCTCCATTGATGCTCATCATGGCCTTGGTGGCCGCTGTCAGCGGGTTTTCCAGGAAAGATTTCCAGGCCTCATCCTCATTGGTGAAGGAACGCCTCTGGCTGTAGCCTGGGTCATTCTGAAGGACCAGCACAGGCCTCTTGCTACAAGAAACCAGCCCACACGTGGTCACGGTCAGTCAGTGGCCAAAACCACATGTAGGAAACTGTCAGCATTTCACAGCTATAAAGAGCTCAAGTCAGTTTTCCAATTGATGGGAAGAGGACGGAGTTAGACCATAAATCTTAGATTTTCATAGAACTATAGCATTATAATGACAAACAGTTGCTGGTATGTGAAGCACATTAAAGGGACTCTATTTTCTAAGTCTGTAGAACAACCACACTGTTTAATAAACTCATCTCATAAGGGTGCCACCATGTACAATTTGAAAGTAACCCAAAGACTTTGCTGCCGATTGGCTGTTTGGAAATGTAAATAGTCTGGCAAAGGTCTAATGATCAAGGTGTCTCATAAATTTTCAAGTCCAACACCAGTTTTACTGGTAATATGGCTCTTGAGGAAATCCTTTCGGTTGATCTACTAAGAATTCTGTGGTCCAACCCCAAAGGGAGGGAACTCTGGCCCCAAATAAATCACACCCTTAACTGGCCAAACCTTGAGCTCTACGCGACACGACAGGGAAGGGCACACAGACACCCTCCCTTCACAGCTGTGCTCTGTGGCGACTGTCTTTGCGATATGTAGTTCTGAGTTTTTGGTAGTGGGTTAGGGTGGAGCTTCAGCGTGCAGGTATTTGCCAACCGTAAATGACAGTAAGAGGACATAAATTATATGTGTTAACAACCTTAAAGGAAATCTAGCAATACAAAATTACATATAGACCATTAATACATATATGTTATTTTTACAAAAAACGTTTTTAAAAATCTCAGGATCTGAAGAAAAAAAATCGAAATTTATCGACTGACCGAGGGTTAAACGTATGCAAATTTAAGACCAGGTACTGGTTACACACTGGGATACGCAGCATTGCCGTTCACGTGATAAATTTACTTGTTGAGGGAAAAACGTCTGTTTAACGTGCAAATATTGACGACACGTCTTGTCATCTCAGAATCCAAATAATGATCTCAATTGTCAAACAAAACATTTCTGCTTAATACTATGCATAAAGTTTAACACACATTTAAGTTTCATTTAAACGGCCTCAGTCAAGTATGCAGATTATGTTACAATGTAGAACCTTCGTATCTTAAGTGAAACGCTAATCAAACGTCGCTGAATATAACAGAAAAAACTATTTTGAAACCATGCAAATGTTTAAAATATGCACATCTGTTTTCCTGAGAAAACAGTGAATGCTTTCGCCCAGTTAATGATCGATACAAACGTATTATTTGTAATCCAATATCCCAATTGTGTGACTCACAAAAGTTTCTCAGGTCGATTAATACATTTTGGATTTGCAATCCGATAGATGCGTCATTTACTGGGACTAAGGGACAAGTGGACATGCAATCCTTCGTTAAAACAAAGAACGCGACCATGCATGACTAAAATCTATAATAAAGATGAACACAGGCATATAAAAGAAAGTGCCAACGTATTTGAAATTCGATTAAAAACACCCATACCCATTTTCTATTTTAATTAATTTAAGAATAATAACATTAAGATTTATCCTGCCGCCTGTTTGTACGTTACCACTGATATTTTTCCTATCAGTGTAGGCAAAACACAAATTAATTAATTTCACATACTGTAGATTTAAATTTAAGACAAAAAACAACCACAATTATTAACCTGCAATGGGGAAGAAGAACGAAATGAGAAAAAGTTGTCATTTGAAAATACTGTTTCACATTGCAACGGTGAGAGTGATTTCAAAGTTTAGATAAAAATTAACAGAACGTTTTAATTTCGATGACAACACCGATACAGTAGCAGTGCACGAGCTCCGCACAAAACATCTGGCAACGAGTTTGTTGTAAAACGACTCAGTTTGCTGACACGAAGTATATTCTGTGAGATTTTACAGACAAGACCGACAACGCCTTGCAGGTGTTCCGTTTCAGTGTAGTCAACACTCTCCTCGCAGGTCCCAGACGCCCAAGAAACGCTGACAAATACAAATAACTAATGTATAAACGGCATTTAACATAACCAAACAGATGCAGGCGGATCTTTCCTGTAAATCTATTCTTAGTAAGAAAGTTCTACCAAGTTTCCACTAGCAAATACAAAATATATATTTCAACTCAAAAAATGAAATATCACTTTAACATTGTTTATTTGGGTTAAAACTGATTACATGGAATATAGTTTGTTACATTTCTTAAAAGTTTCATTTAACACAGAAAAAAGAAATGTATAAAACAAATATAGTAATCGCACCAATATTCATAATCTTGCTGATCTATTAAATACGTCATTGTCCCAAGACCCGGGTTAGTAAAGATGAGAAGAAAAAGTTTATCATGGGTAAAAAGTAAAATATTTTATAAGATAAAAACCACAGGATCGAGAAAACAGCTAGCGATGTGCTCCAACTGGCATAACAGGTGCAGAGGCACCTGTGGAAATCGCAGGCTGGGACACGACAGGTGAGACAGCCTCCGACTGCGCTCGCGTGTGTCCAAAAAATCGTGAGACGCTGACGTCCAAGCTGCAAGCTTTTCGTCTACCGCTGCAAAAATGTGTTTTATCTTGAAGCAGTGGAAGCAACATACAAAAATCCATTGCACTTCTCAAATGCCACTGCACATAAATGCAGTTATCAGAAGATTATTCCACACCTGATAAAACTGGTCAAATGTTCAGTGCCAGACACACAAACACCGGTTCTACTGGACTTACACTCCTGACAGAGTTCACTTACTTGTCATGCTCCTGTGTCATCTTGGTCGGTCAAACTGGACTTACTAGTTATACAGTAAATCCGATCCGGCCTCTTTACCTGAAAAACGTCTTAAAAAGTGGGATGAGGGCGATGTTAAGGTTGCTCCTAAAAGAACGGGTTTTGTTGGCTTTTCTCGCTTTTTGAGGTATAGTCAGATACAGAGGCCGGTTTTACCTGTGACTGAGCACGAGATTGGATTACCTGGGCACAGGAGGCGGGCCCTCATGTTCCAACAACATTGGCTGCGCTCTCTGATTGGGCTGTCCGTGGGATGGGTTCACAAATTTTTCTCACGATGCTTAAAATGACCCAATTTAATCAAATACTGTACCAAATTTCTGAGGTACAGTATCTCTGATTACACTTATAGGCCTGTGTTCGTCCGTTTGTGTTCACATTGATAACGTGATCAGTGGGTCTATTTTAGAATGTCAGAGCTGTTGAGTGAAGGGAGCAGCGTAATTTAAATAATAGGTCTTGTATTTTTAACGTTGAAATTTAATACGCACTCGGTGCACGGTATAAATAGACCAAATTTAGACGGTCTCCGATGAAGCCAATGTGTGATGTTGTTGGGGGAAAACTCGAATTAATTCCACAACGCTGATAGCCAAAAATTCAGAACTTAAAATTTGGACAGCACCCTGTGTCACGTGGCAAAAATGTCATTCTGAATATAATTAACGTTTCTTATCTGGTATGTTAAAACACATAGATATACTAGGTGAACGTTATCATTAAAAAAGTAGTTTGCCAACAAGTGTAATGTCCGGTTTGTTCTCAGAACTGTCACTTTCCAAGTAGTTTTTTTGTGTTAAGTGCTTTTAATTAACGTTAATTGGTTACGTTTTGCAGTTTTTTTTTTTCTGCAGTCAATTTAACTTGATTCCATAAACGGCAGTGTTATGGGCGTTCACTAGACACATCCAAAAACCCCACAACCAAAAAGTCGGTGGCGTATCATTTGTCATATGCTGAAATTGAAAATATAACAAAATAAAAAGATGAATACAATCCAAGAAAAAAAGCGGATTCTCATTAAAACAAGAAATGTTGTGAAGGATATTTAAATTTACCATTTCTATACTGAAAATAATGACAAAATTCCTTTCCTTTCTTGGAATTATTTAATTTACTCGACCGATTGAATCTGAAGCGGATCTAAACAATTATATAAAATAAGTAAAAAAATAGTACACCCAAAGTATAGTATTGATGGGTGAGCTATGATAAGAGACTACTAAGAATCATCCAGCCCTACTTAAGAGTCATCCAACTGTAAAACGGGTTAATGTAGACTACTTCATGTAAGATTACCAAACGGTGGACACTGTCTTTTTAATAATGCTGTATTTGTTTCATGTCATTTTCAAGCACCATGGAGACATGACAATACAAGACTGATGGTGGAAGGATGCACGTATCATTTTAAACGAGTCGAAAAGATGCCGCCTCAAGACGTACAACAATGCAATCGCGCTAGAGCTGACGCCAAGTTATTAAGGCCCCGAGAAACCGAAAAGATAAATTTACATGAATGGGAGTCGAGTTGCCACCTTCAATCCCCACGACTGCGGCCGGCTGAAGGAAAACTGCGGTTTCTATCGAAACCGCGACGCACAAAGGGGGCAGTTACATTTAACAGGATTAAATGGGATGGTGAACTCACTGCTGTCAAGTACCTTCCGCAATTAAAACAGCAGGATTTTAACGACTTGCTCATGAATAACTGTTATGCAATTTGGCTGTAATTGCACGAAAGCACTAAAATTCGCAAACTTTAGGGATACGGGGAAAATCGTTAGATGATTGTATCCGTAGATACATCTTATTTTTAACAAAATCTCCAGAGAAACATCTCGATAAATAATTGTATCGAAGAAAACATCGTTCTAATTACGATTACTTCTTTATAGGAATGTGGCATGACCCAGAAGTTTATAAACAAGAAAAGTGGTGTGTTTGAAACTACCAAAATGGTTAACGTGGATGAAAAATTACTTATTCTACGTCAACAGTATTAATGGGGTGTATTGACGTGCCTTGTGTGTTCGCTCGGATAGAATTTACGCTTTGGGGGGGTATCGCAGTGACCGGACACACCCCGTTTTCAAAACTGAGAAAGTTACCCCACCTTGGACAATAGTGTTGCTATCGTCCCAGGGCAGGGACAGGTCTCAGAGTAACGAAACTTGTAGATCGGTTAAGTCATTAAAGTCATCTTATTGATGAAGTCCAGAATATAATTACTTGCTTTTTTAATCTGCGATCACAAAGTGGAAAATATCAAAAAAGAATTAGCACGGATTCCTTTAAGATTTGTTTTAATATACACATGCGCTAATCTTGAAATTAAACATTATGCACTATAAACATCAACAAAAGATTTAAATTACATCATAAATCCCACACACACACACACACACACACACACACACACACACACACACACACAAGCTATATCCTTTACTATTTTAGTACATTTGGTGTTTGACATAATGAAATGTATTGCTTTAACGTAAAGTATTTGTTCATAAATCGAAAGCAATACTATTCTTAATCCCACAAGATTTTGGAGGTTTGAAAATCATGAATTATATATAGAAAAAAAATGTCCTAGAGTGTGTAGTAACCTTCCATGCACGTTGTCAGATAAAGGCAAACTGAGGTACGACGTCAACGCATTTTTAAATTAGAGATTCCAGGGTTCAGGTAAAAAAGGCTGAAACAACCGTTTTTCATTGTATTTTCATTTATTTACTTTAGTGATGTTAATGTGTACCAACATCGCTATTTACAAATATCCTAGTACTTAAACCCATTTATTGCGCTAAGTGTGTAGAGGGAATTATTAATTTAATTTTATAGATGTTATCTTTGGGTCAGTCATTAGATTCAGACCTCAAAAGCTATACAAGGATGGCCAAGCAGTATATATTTTTTTCTGCTCAGCTGTTTGATAGAGACCAGCAGGTTATTTGTTTGATAACTCCGCCGTGCGCTGGCTTTGTGGAAGAACTCAGTTTATTGATTTGACTGTTTAACATTGGTGATTTAAATGACCGTAAACACAAGCAGTTCATGAAGTTGAATGTCAGAACCGACCAGATGGAATGAGTAACTGGATGAATTGATTTTTTTGTTAAAATTACTAAAATATGTAATGTACCCATTCTTAGTAATCACACTCTTGTTACATTTGCGGTGATGTCCAGTTTGCCTGTAATACACAGTATGTCAGACTGTACGAATCGTTTGATGCGGAAACTACAGCACAACGCAGCATCCATTTTTTCTCCATAGATACTACTCTGAGAGTGTGAAATGATTGACAGCTCACATAGCTAAGTCCCGCCCCTCGCTGTCCTATACGAACACCGCGTTTCCATCTCAAAACCAAGATATAAGTGAAAGTCAGCGGATCCGTCACAGCAGTTAACCTTTCTTGATAAGTGTAGAATGATAAGGAAATTTTTAAGGTCCAAAACGGCGCTGAAAACATAGATACACACATTTTGATGAGATAGAGAAATTTGAGTTTTCTGCAAATATTTAGTTTTGTTGCATTAATAACTGAATTTTATCCCTTGCACCAAGACTTAAAGAGACTTAAGGAAGGAAGGAAGGAAGGAAGGAAGGAAGGAAGCCATTATTGGTAAAAGGTTCCTGAGGTGAAACACAAATTAAATACCAGAATAAAAGTAACCCAAAGGCCTGCTGCTGGTGTCACAGAAAGTACGTCACGTGAAAGGTGGTGACTTTGTCTTGGTCCGAAGGATTTAAAATAACGTTCTGTAATTTGTCTCATTATTTTCTCACTAGTTTTACATTTGAGTTTTTCATACAAAAAATAAAAAAGAGTCATAAATTTGTCTATAAACATACCAAAAGTTTTATATTTAAATAAGAATGATTTATTGCTAGGGGATCTCTCCTTGTATGGGTTCAAACTGAACTTTATTGTCTGTCATGCCTGGTTAAAAAAAGTATATACATATTCTGTGAAAAACACGGTGATAAGCAGCCGCAATCAGCTTTGGAGATGCTATCGGCAAGATAAGTAGCTGATATGAAAGGATATTCGCCGAAACAGGTTATTGAGGGGATTTATGTTATCCTGTCCTCAGCAAACAAGATGTGTTTGAATGTGTTTAAGTGTTTATAATCTGACCGTATAGTACAATGGGTAAACGTTGCAGCGATGTTCAGAAACACCGAAGAACCAAATAAGATGAGCGTGGGTAAGTCGACAGGTATCCAACTAAACAAACATCACAAAACATTAACAGTTTAATGTAAAAATATTACAAGCGTCTTTTGAGCGCTGCTTTGCCGCATGCATTTGCCTCTTGCTCAGTAAAAATAGACACAGAGGTCAAACAGATCGCTTCCCACTACCTACCACACACTCTGAGCACCTTGCAGTCCTAGGCAACCCTGAGGAAGCAACCTGCATGGGCAGACTAACAGGTTGGAAACAGAAGACTATAAAGACGACATCTGAAGATGACGCCACCAGGACACTCAAAGAACGCCAGCACACTGTGGTCGGTGGGCTGGTTTCAAACCTTCCGCTGCTTCTGGGGCAGAAAATCCAAGATGGTTAGACAGTACAGCAGCAGTAACGTGTAATTAAGCAATGTTCTACAAATAACACTGGAAGGAATATGACCACATCTTGAATGTTTTTTTAACGGCTTGGCTTTTATGTGGCAGCCGTGATCTGGGAGGGACAGTTTATCCTCAAAACAATCACTCTTCTCACAACAAGAATCTTTGGTAAACTGTAAAGAGCTTGTTAGGGAGTCGGCTTGGATCATTACCTTCCCTATAGGTCACATACCGGCTATTTCAATTGTGTAGCACTCAGCCTTGTTTTTTACCCTTTAGAGGCTGTGTCTGGGAAATCATGATCGGCAGCCACAACTAGCAGAACGTCCCTCACAGTCTCGATGAGATTGTCAAGCTCAGACCTTTATGTGCGTGGTGCCTTCCTTAATATTGGCATCGTTCCTGGATAACATTTTACCCTTCCCACTAAACAGTTAACACCTCCTCATGGCATGTGATCGCTGTCTGTTTGGACTGTCTGTTTGTTTTATGGGATACTTTTGTTTTGTGTGGGAAACATCTCCTCCGCCCCCCACCCCCACCCCCATATTCTCCTCCTGGAACACTTGACAGTTAGCATCACCTGCCCTTGTCGTACCCCCGCTGTAGAAGTCAGAGCGCAGGATTCCATGAAAATGAGATGCAAATGCAAGCTTTGGCGGTTCAGAGGTCGGCGCTAATTCTGAGCTCTCGCAACCCACAATCAGATGTAGAAAAAGGGCAGCGTTTGTTATATATCTTTTCATGACTTGACCCTGTCGTAAAAAAGAGTGCAAATAATACATTACAGATATACAAAATGTATCATAATATATTTCTTCTAATAAGTGCGGAATGTTTTATAATACATGTCTACATTTACAAGCAAAAGTATATCTAAAAGAAGAAATAAGGCAGCATGCAGGCCCTATTAATGTTTAATTGGTGCCTGGCACAGTAATTATAACCAGTGTGGCAAGTCGCTTTAATACGGCCTATTCAGATGAAGGAAATGGCACTAAACACAAGTCTGAGACATTTTCATAAAATGGGATCAGACAGGCCGGTTAAATTGCAGTTTTCAGGAAAGATATTATCTGCCTTTTCCCCACTGCTTACAGTGCAAACAGCCTCGGTGGTGGAGGGGGGGCTATGGGCCATGCACAACAACAATGCCCCCCCCCCCCCATGAAACCTGATGAGGTCGGCCCTATTTCAGATCATTTTGGATTTATGAGCTTCAAGTGGAGTTTTGAAGATGTGACCACTGAGTGCTGGAGAGGGACAGCGTGATCATGTACACACCGTAATGTGTCGTGCTGTGTGACGTACTGCTCACGGCTCCTCAGAAACCTCACGGTGTCTTTGTGCACAACCTTCTCGCCCAGTAGTGAAATCAGACACAAAATGGCAACCTTCCTTTCCCCAGCTGTCTCGCTTCAAAACGCAGAATAATATGGATAGTGACAAAAACAGAAGCTAAAATACATCATAAACTGGCTGTTCACTGTGATGCAAATAAAGTTTTTGAATGTAGGAGCTGTTGACGTGAAACATCAGCCACAGGGCTGTCAGCTTGGGACTCCGTGTTTAACGTTAAACTGACCGTACAACATCGGCAGCCAGAGCAAGCACCCGGCTCTGACCGCACGGTAAGCCTGAGGTATTTCGAATTGTCAGCAGTAGTCACTTTTATTCTCTTCCATCTGGGTTCTTCTTCAGTTGTGGCATCATAGAAGCAGGTTAAAGTACCATCATAAGAGAGTTAAGCTGAGGGTCAATGAGCCCTAACCACCTACAATGTCTTTTGGGGGGGGGGGGGGGGGGGGGGGGGGGGGGGGGGGGGGGGGGGGGGGGGGGGGGGGGGGGGGCGCGGCGCGCGCG
>JABJVR010000025.1:75054-91263 GCA_025773905.1 Chitala chitala
GTAACTGAGCCCTAACCCACAACATTGTTTTTACCCCCCCCCCCCCCCCCCCCGCTCCTAACACACACACACACACACACACACACGCACAGTTAGCTGCTGCTTTGTTTAAGTCATTATATGGCTGTAACAGAAAAAATTCTCTTCTTCAAAGAGAGTTAGACCCATAACAGGCAAAGACTCTGTAAGGCCTCAGGTCTTTTCCTGGCATGCTTTCTGTGCAACCGCCTCACTGCTGCAACAATTAAGATAATCCACAAAGCAGAATATTATAGGAGATACACAAAGATTAGTACTCTGCACTGTCTTACAACAATAGTGACACTGAAAGGTGTGTGTGTGTGTGTGTGTGTGTGTGTGTGTGTGTGTGTGTGTGTGTGCGTGCGTGTGTGACAACCTGTTGCCACGCCACGTCTTGTTTAACAGGTAATTTATTGTGTGATTGCTAGCTAAATGGCTTTGCTCCGCGGTCTTGCTAATTCAGATGAACTCTCTGGTTTCTCTTTGCGTGTCTCTACAGGTGTCTTCATACCTCAGAAGCTGGCGTGCCAGGACAGGCATTTCCATGGAGTCTTCACTGCAGGTGAATTTTACGCAAAAAACCACCTGACACTTCGTCTCACCTGCACAGGTGACACAGGCAAGCCTAACAAATCAACGCTAAAAAGAAAATGCTTCTGATTGCAATACCGCCTGTTATTATTTGCTGCAGGTTCTCCTATCATGAGAAATGTTAAATATTTTCCCATGATGGCTTTATTACAGTAAACACGGTAAGAGGAATGCAAACATAGTTCTTTGGTTGACATTCTGCTGGTTATTTCGACATGATTTGTCGTGCTTCCTTTGTACGCATTAGCCAGTTTTTGATATTCAGTTAAAGTAAAAAATGTCTTCACATGACAAGTGTGTTTACTGTGTGTGGTCATTTACAGTGTGTTCACAACACAACAGGCTGAAAATTTTTGTGCTAATCTTAGATCTTTTGTGCATCAACGGCAGGAATATTCCGATGTAAACAAATGCTTGGGAGTTCAAGCACAAGGCAGGGTTTACATACAGTAAGAAGGAACAGGGCCTTTACTTAAAGACAACGTTTTTCAGCAATTCATATGATCTGTCGTGGTTGAATAGGTGTGTCGGTCCAGGTGCTGAAGTGACCAGTCATCCCCATGTTATCCTCCTTGAGGGCAGCATAGTCAAAATGACCTCCACTGATTTTCTCATTTGATCTTACAAGATTTCACAATGTTCACTGCGATGTCACTGTGACTAGGTTATCTTCAAACCCATGGGCATTTGAGGCGGATGTTTGAACCCCCAAGCATTTGTTGGAATGTGGCAAAACAAAACGTGCCACATTCCAAACAAGACAGTGGAACTATACATTCACATACAAAAAAACAAGTTTTCTTTTCAACAACCCCCCTCCCCCCAAAGAAAAAGACACGGAAATAAGGTGTGTGTCTTAAATGAAGCACCCTGGGTCAGCAACTGACAAGATCAATGCATGTACACAGAAGTAGAATCTCTCTTAGGACTGTGTTTATTTATTTTTGAAATATTTACATATAGATTCTGTGTTTAATGACACTCTGCCTCAGGTCAGGGAGGTGTTGCATTCACATGTTGGTGTCCACAGGATTCTAAAGTAAGGTGAGGAAACGTTTTACAGTTGTGTTGAGGGCTGGCGTCTTTTTGGGACAAGTTATAAACACAAACCAAACCAAACATACAAACTTAGCGCTAAGTTAGCAAGTACACAAGTCAGCTGTCTGAAAATTCACAGCAAAGACCAAACACTGGCAAGAGTGTGCTACAGATGCCATCAGAGAGCCATGTGACACAACACAATCTCTTCTTTAACAGTTTTCTCTGAGATGTGATCTTACAAACCTGGAAAACAACAGAGCTTCAGTGCACACCTGGGCCTACTGCTGAGTCTCACTTTACCTTCCCAGAGCCCCCCCCCCGCCCCCGAGAAACCACCAAAGGCCCCAGACAATTTTTTTGTGTGACTCTTCCTTCATGCATGCCAATCACGTCAATTTGCCAGGGTGACTCAAGCCTGTCTCCCTGTCTTCTGAGTGATTGTAAAACCAAACTGCAGTCATGAGCGTTAGGGAAAATGAGGGGGCTGTCCATCAAGCAACAAGTGTCTGACGCCAAGGGACAGGTAAAGAGGCGTTTCAAATGCATTGGACACAGGTGAGTTCTCAGTACCTACAGCTTCTTCTGTCTGTGAGGGCCAGAGGTGGATGTTCAACCACAGCAAGTGTGGGAACATCAGCCCATCAGCCTGGTATCCCTCAAGTCCAGAGGATCTGGTTATTGTGGAAGAACTTCAGAATTCCCTGCCTGCTTGATGGAACCAGTGTGAACACACTTCCTGTGAGAGAGGATGGTGAGGGTCCAGAGTGATCTTGGTGATGCACTTCCACTGTGTGTGAGGTCAGAGAGAGGCACAGAAAGTTCCTGAAAGATTGTTCTGAAGGGCACACAGCCAAACTGGAGATAGGATCTGAGTAAACAAGCCTGAGGTAATTCTTGGACAAAAAAAGTTCCACGTCCAGATGTAATCTCTAACTCCATGGTTTGTTCAGATCCTAAATATCTCAACGTTCAGCATCACTCAACTTATCTTGGTAAAAACATTTTATAGATGAGTTATTTTTACTTGTTATGAAATGGAAAGTGTTCAGAAATGCTGGTTCACATTGTACTTTGTATGAATTAAACTTTACTAACAAGGTCAATGTATTTACAACAAGCTTTTTATCTTTTTTAGTAAACAATTTAGATGGTTTACACTAGATGGAAGGGTTGACAATACTGCTGACAATTCGTTTTTAGACGGTTTTAATATTTGTGAAGTGTGCAAGAAATCATCTCAAATCCAACATAAAATCATTGCATTAAATGGATGGTTCTAAATAACAATGTGCCTTAAGGCACATCTGATATCGTGAGTGTTTGGAAATGTAAAATGTTTAATCTCTCTGACACAACAGAAGGGTTAAACACACACCTGCAAATTTGCCCCATTTTCGTTTGACACAAACGCACACCTGGTTGGTGTTACCTCCATCCCATCGATCAGGTACACTAGAGGGGACACCGTAATGAGTGATGAGAGCTGACAACCTGACCCACAGCTGAAGTGTTATGCAAATCCACTGCTTAACAGCTACCTGGTGGTTTATGTCCAGGCTGTAGCAAAAATGACTTCAGGGGGGTAAAGGGAAATCTGAACGTGTCTAGGCATTGGGGTGTTAGGAATGTGTTTGTAGGCTAAACAGCCTCAAAGTATTGAATATTGGTTCTGGCTATGAAATACTGATGGTCTGCCTGTTTATTCTTAGCTATTGCAAGTCACTATAACCATATGTTCAGCCTAAACCCCTTTTGGGCCTGTCCATCTGGTGAGCAGCTAGAGTGCCTGCCAATCAAAGTGATGGCCCAGTAAACACCTGCCCATTTGCAGCGTCATTATAATAATTCTGAACCAAAAGTTAACAAAGGTCAAGACCCTTCTCTGCCACCCCCTTCCCCCGGACTTCTTTAATTTTGGAGGTAAAAAAACAGGCAAAGCTCTGATAGTTCTCCAACCACTGTAATCCCAAAAGCCATTAGTACACAGGAGCTGGATAAACATGAATCTCCACACGTGGCTGCCAAGAAGAAGCGGGAGCGCAAGGAGGAGGAGGAGGAAGAAGAGGAGGAGCAGAAAGTCAGGCGTGTAGCGACAGGCCATAGTTTCAGTTGCTCAACAGCCACGTTGTGACAACGGGCATGCTGTCATTTTGGCAGCAGTACCAGACTTAAAAAATAAAAAAGCTTGTTTTCTTTGTTTCCACGTGGCACGCTTGTAGGTACAAGGCTCTGAAGAACAGTGCTTGCAAAAAAAGATGAGAGAATGAAGGAATACCCCAGAGAATTGCAAACAATGAAGTCCAGCCAACCGATAACCCTTAGACATCAGATGGCCGTTGGTTGTTAGGGTGGTTGTCAGGGTGGAGGAGGTTAATGCTGACACATCGTCCTGAAATCAAATCCATGCATGAAGCGCATCACCCTCTGTGTTTACTACACGTTTCCCTTCTCTGGGGGCCCCGAGGAACCTGCCACAGCCCTCTCGTGTCTTTGGTTTTGTTTTCTGATGAGTCCCGAAGAACCTGTCAGTCACACATTAAGAGGCAGTCTGGTCCAGAACCACAAACCCAAAATCACAGGCCTGATCAGTGTAAATCAGATAGTAGGGGTGGTTAAAATTATCACTGGAAATATCTGCTGTGAGTTTTTTTCAGGAGGGAACAGGCAGTGCCTAAGTTTCATTTCAACTTTGGAGGGTGGGGGGGACTACCTGTGGCAGTGAATCCATTATCAGATTAACCAGCCTCCAAATATTGGAGGGGACATGCTGACCCTCCATAATCTACACCTATGAAAACAGGGCATGCAGGTACTATTATGGGGTCAGGACATGAGAGATTTCCATGGTTGCACCTCTCCATGGAAATCTTTAGTGAATGGTGAAAAATGTATATGGTATGAAAAGAAAGCAGAGCTGAGACCTATCTGTATAATAAGAATTATGTTACAATTAATTATGGATGTAAAAATTGGCTAAAGAATAAAAATGTGGAACAACCAACTAGAAAGGTCTTAGATGAATACAACTGTTTGTAGTATACAAATATTAAAAAACACAAGAATACATCGTACAGGTATGCCTTTAATTCTGAGGCATCTGAACTGTGGATTTTTTTAACAGAATGTCACACCAGCCAATTCCCTCTTGGCAAGACACCAGAGAGGGAGCGAAGCCATCGAGTTTCACTTGAAGCAGAGCCAGAAACTGAAGCCTGGTGGGTGATGCTGGCTCTGTGTCGACCGCACTGCTGTCGGTGTCCTTACCGAATGCCCGGCTAATCTCTGACACCCCAAGCGTCCTGGCTGAGTGATAAGCGCGCTGCCCTCACCCGCAGGATCTCAGGTGGGAAGTGCCGCCAGCATGTGTCAGGAGAGGGAGTGCAGATGTACGGCTTTAAAGCAGCAGTTGTACAACAGGGAACGGCAGTTGTACCTTTGCTGTCGTAGCAGGTTGTCTCTGTTGTCTGATTTTCCATTATGTATGGCCACACTTTACAGTTTCTAAACCAAAGTTTACATGTGTTCAGCTAACAAGTTAATTTTCCTCGCCTGCTAATTGGCACTACAGAGGGTGATTTAGTATTAACACATCTGTTTTCTGCATATATTTCCTCTCACCCTGCACAGGATCAGTATTGGGAATCTGGATATTTTATTTCTTATTTGGTATCCACCAATTTAATTACACATGATGAACAGATCTTGGAAATATTTAATGGCTGAAAATGCCGGTCAGTTTGCTGTGTTGAAACATACTATCTGAATCCCACTTTTCGAAATATCAGCTTCTGATTATCAGTAAACATTCAGGCAGATGATTAAAGTCAGTGAAGGCACATTTACCTGCACAAACATTGAAACACATCTGCCAACAGGATCCAGTATATCTCAACTCGCTTCCGCTTTGCTACACGTTTGTTGAAGGAAGGTAAGAAGTTTAAATAGTAAAACAAGCCCTAACAATAAGTAGACTTGAGAATTTTTGTGAACATCAGTAGAACTCCTCATGCAACTCTAATGCCTCCGAGCAGCATGGCAGTTAAACCCTACCTACATGCCTATGACAGGAGACATAATTCCCAGATTGCTTCTTTTAAACCTTCTCCTTGTTTACGGGCAAACTTCCTCCTCTGACCTGCTCAACAAGTGTTTCTAAGTGTCATATGAGTTGGTGACATATGAGTTAGTGTGACAAAACAAGATGATCCTAAATGCCTTCTGGAGAGTATCACAGCCTTGGGGAAGATGGGGGTGGCTTCTTCTACATATTTGTTGGTTAAGAAAAAATTTCCGTGGATGTACAGCATACAGGTGTACCAGTAAAGGATTATTGACAACCTGAGATATTATTTGACTGGTTGAACTCAAACCCAACACAAAGATGCATTTATTTAAGGTCAATTGACCCGCATGTGTTCTGATGGAAGAGATAATATTTTGAAACCCAACAGTGTGAAGCTGGGGGTTATTGTGACTGTCATTTAATACCCAGTTTAACCCTGTTCAAGGTCAGTATGTGATACTATCACGCACTGTAGGTGTGAAAGGTTTGCTTTACCCATCAAAACAAATATGTTCTGGTTGAATCCAGGAACGGGTCGTAGCTATGAACTTGAGGAAAGGCAGTTCAACTTCTTCAGTTTGGGATCCACCAGTTATACGTTTACACCTGTCAAACCTGCTGCAGACCAAACCTGTTCCACCGGTACGGCCCATCCCCAGCCCTGGAGATCTCAATCAGTGCGCCACAATAGAAAGCCCTGGCTCTACCTCACCTGACATGGTGGTGATGGTGTCAAAGGTTTGAGGAAGTGGAGCTGCACCCAAGGCTGCTGTTGCACCCCTGTTTTGTTCTCCACCCTTGGCTCTGAGCAAAGCAGCACCAACCAGAATGGAGAGCCATCCAGTGGAGGAGAA
Organism: Chitala chitala; assembly: GCA_025773905.1. Classification (NCBI taxonomy): domain Eukaryota; kingdom Metazoa; phylum Chordata; class Actinopteri; order Osteoglossiformes; family Notopteridae; genus Chitala; species Chitala chitala. Next base: position 81,625 of record JABJVR010000025.1, read on the forward strand.
AGTGCTGCAACAACGAGGTTGTTCTCGGAGCAGGAGGCAGGAGAGGTGCAGACAGAGCCGGAAGACAGGCAGGTGGATGACCTCAGGACTCAGGAAACACGCAGATGAACGTGCAGGTGAACACTGGGGCTGTGACAGCCTAGGCAGCAATCAAGGAAGGAAAGAAGGAAGGAAGGAAGGGAGGAAATGAATGAATGAATGAACAGGTCTGTTCTGAACGACTGAACCAGAATATCCTCCCCGAGTGGGAATGATCCCAGAAATGCATGACAAAACTAAAAGATATAAATCTCTTACATATGTTTACAGATACATGGCAGATTTGTCTCAATACCAATATCAAAATATTGACTTTTCAGTGACTCACTATTGTCGTTACAGGAGCAATCTTGCAAATGTAAAGAAAAAAAAATGTTTATTTCAAAATCGGAAGGAGCGATGTGTCACACTTGCGTTTTCTAAAACACCTGCCAATTTAACTTTTTTATTGTCCCATTTATTTCTGCATTTTATAGAAGACACCAAAAGATGGCGACATGGTCCACAACGTGCCTTGCCTGTTCTCTAAAGTAGACCATTACATCATTTGGAAGCTACAGGGCGTGAAAGGAGGAGGAAACACGGTTATTTTTACTTTGTACATTAAATTTGTATTTCTCCTGTTTTTGGGGACAGAATTGCATCTTAAAGAAGAACTGCTGCTTATATTTATGATGCGAAACCTTCCTTTCATCTGGAAATATCTATCTTAGTATTAATAAATGTGTACGTACAACAATCCCTCTACAATGGGTTGGCACTGTGGTCAGGGCGTTCCCTGCCTTGCACGTTATGCTGCCTGAGATGCCCCCCCTCCAGCTCCTTCCCAACAGCTCTGACCAGACAGGATAAGCAGTTAGGAAACGACTGAATGAAAAACGCGATAACGTTTTGTCTGTAGTACCTTATACTGTATAACCTCGTTGATGGCAGTTGAACTTGTACAACTCTTACACGCCGTTAATATGCCTGGGTTGCATGCATGTTATTTCGTATTGGTTTTTCACTTTTACTCATTGTAAATGTGTCTTCTAAGTATGGGTCCATCAGGTGTCGACGCCCCGTACATTCTGAGAGCTGTTGATGTAATAATTTTCATACAACGCTTTGCTAATTCGGCTGAGTGGGAGGCATGTTGACTCGACCATCTGATTCCATTTCGATCAAAGCAGCGTGTCGTGGGATTGTAACGAAATTAGAAACGGTGAGCGCAGATGAAAGCGAAATGGGTCACGTGAGCTGCGAATGCAAGGTTCCAATTTGCGTTCCTGAACTCTTTAAAATTTGCATAACCACACCTTATACGTGAACGCAATTCTTTTTTTATTTTTATTTTTTTACTGGCTTCACCAAGTATTGATTACTTTATATGTTTATATTTATAAATGTATGTATCTTCCGTAACTTGTTTTTTTCATTATGTACTATTTTATTCAACCGTGCTGATGAAAAGCATAACGTGGCATAGAACTTTAAAAAATAGGATGGTGCACAAAAAGTCCCCGTTTGAGCCTGCTTGCGGACATTTATATTTCGTGTTTATATTAATTCTCACCTGCTGTATAATTATTGCTGTCTGTTTCATGCTGTACTTTTTTATGCTTTTCGAATCTTTCTCTCACTCAGCCTTCATCTGTGTGGGAAGCTTTGTGTATGTGTAATCGTAAGTAGTGTATGCACACGTACGCCAGCAGGACGTGTACACAAGCAGACGCAGCGTGTGTGGTGTCACACGCACGCTGGTGCTCTCTGCTGCGGGAGCGCGCGGTCTCGTTGGGCCACAAATCAGAACTGGATAAAAATAAACCCCCACGTTTACTGTGTTCATTCAAAACCGTGCATTAAAAGCCTCTTGTCGGGCTTTGTAATTTGTGAAAAGAACAGACGGCCGTGTATGTGTTGTGTGTCCATTATGTGGTAGTCGATATCTCGTGGTATTGAAAATGTATTGCTTTAAGAGATTCAGGAGACCGTTCGTTGCACTTAAAAATCCACGATTAATACAAAGAACCAAAGAGAAGTACACACCCTTTTTTTTAAGCGAAACGTGTTTGCTCATACGGTTCAGCCACTGTCAGAAGAACCTTTTTGCACAAATCTGTGAAGGTGAAAAAAACGTTTTAAACACCTGCGCTTCCTTACGGTGAATATGATGTTTCTGTGTCCCTGAGCCGAGTCCGTGTTCTTATGCAAATCGTCTACTGTACCCACTCTGGGCTATGCAAATCAGCAGCGCCCGGCTCCAGCCCTTCTGTCACTCACAAAAGCATCGCGCTTGAAATGCAGGCTCATTGGTTCTGCTAGGCTTGTGTGCTTTTCATATTTACCAGATTGCTTCGGCTCACTGGGGTTGGGGGGGGGGGTTGAATTACGGAATGAACTTGAAAAAATAACAGGAAGAAAAAGAAGAGCTGCCCCTTACAAAACACTGCAAATATTTTATTGTTTTCTTTTTCTGTATTTCTGTCCGATAACCATGCTTGTCTGTTCTTTTCTTTGAAAAATGAACCCCCCCCCAAATATGTCATCTGGACAATCATGGTAATGTTTTTTTTTTCTTTTTTCCCTAAAATGTGCTGGTTGCCGCATTTCCTGTTATTGTCCTAGCAGTGTACTATCCGAGTACAGTTTTTGTTTTGCTCTCTCTGATCCTTGAATTTTGACTGCATATCACGTGTCTGCGGTTTTGTAGTACTGACAGAGCCAGAGGTCTTATGCTGGCCCCAGATCAGTTAGGAATACGTTGACTGATTGCTACCCATAGTCCATCTCAAACTGGGGACAGGTCAGACCCATTTTTGCTGCCCCTAAAACAGTAATGAACCGTACCCCCATACTTCACACAGCACTATATTGTTTTATATCATTAAATTGATGAATGTCCAAGTCTGAAAGAAGGTAAGTAAATGGGTTAAACTATGTGGTGTATATTACTTTGTAGTGTCTCTCCTTGTTAAAAAGAAACAGTGATACATTTTGGTGGATAATGTTCATAAATGCATTTCTCTTTTCTGTGAAATTCTCAAAAGACAACTTGGCATTATTCTCTCCCCCTCCAAATGTGAGCGTGCTTGTAGCCATGGAAACCAGAGTATTGTGTTGCTCTGGGAAACCGATCCTTTTCTTTGCGTGTTTTTGATGCTCAGCTCACCCTTGCCTGGCTTTCTTTACCACCGTGTTGATGCTGCCTCAGCAGTGGTCACTGACACACAGCTCATGTGACACGTGTGTTAAAGTCTCCATAATGCCACAACAGCTGCTGACACAGAACCAGGATCTGCCTTAAATGCTCTGCTTTTATGAGAATCTAACTACTGCTACACACAACACATAAAGGTGGTTTCTTGTGTTATTGGGTATTTTAAGTTACACATCTGCTCGAGAAGTGCAGAAGAAAAAAGTAAAGTATCGGTGTCGACTGTGCACAGCTCTAATTGTGCGATGATGGGGTAATTGTGCAAAGTACAGTAGGTGGATGTAGGTGAACAGTCACATGAATCAGCAGCCACTAAGGGTGGTGTTGTTTGAGCTCTACCACCACACTGAGTAATGCTTCTGTCTTACCCTCCCTCGGAGCCTCTTGCTCAAAAGGAAGGAAGTTCTGGAATTTTCTGAGGGTCAGGCCCACACAAAATACCCACATGACTTTGACTTAGCTCATTCTGGGGAACAGGAGTGCTTCCTTCAACGATGTCAGCTGTTTGCTTCTGGAGGTCAGGCCAGGGATCAGAAGAGTATGTTCAGGGGAATCGGACATGCACCCTGTCACCTTTGTGTCCGCATGTGTTATGCGAGCCGGCTTCCCGTGTAGCAGCCTGTCCACACCCTGTGAGAATGCTTGAGTCATGGATGCAGTCATCCATTGGCCAGACACAATGTGCACCTCGCGGCGACTCTGAAACACAACGAGAGAAGTTGTCCTGAATGAGGACCACGCCTCTGTGCAGTACTGCCTCAGCTTGCCTGGCCTTGTCCAACCACGCTCAGCAAGCCTCCTCTCCTCTCCAGCCAGCTGAAACCAGGCTGTTATCATGGAGAAACCTAGAGGGGTCTGGTTGTTTGAGCAGTCCTGCTGAGAGACTGTGGTTGGGACGAGCCGGTTCCGGACAGGCCCGACTCCAGAGGGAAGGCTGCCTCTGTTCCTCACCACAGAACCCAGTGAACTCATGGAGACAGGCGTCACACCCTTGGCCTGTCACCCAGCTCCGGTGTTTACCCATGGCAGTGTCTCCATGACAACGTACCACATACGTCTCCCTGTCAGGAATGGGGATCTTAGTTTGGATTTCAGAGCAGGGCAGAGTGTCAGGTTATGTGCAGGCTGTACTGGGATCTTCCACTGGACCATCAGGCACAAACACCGGCTGGATCCTCCTCTCAGTGACTCACCTTCCACACCTTTACCTTCAGCTACCTCTGCTCAAAACATTTGATTGTGATTCTGGCACATTTTATGTTTAATAGGTGTTTGGACATTGTTATAAATGGAAACAGACTAACACCTAGAGCTAAATTGTGCTGTTCTGTCATGGAAAACACTCTTTTTCTGTGGCAACAGTTGTTACATTTATTCATCAGCTTTCCACTGACAGCAAGCAGACACAGCACAAAGCAATCACCATCATTCATCAGCCTGTCACTGTTCTGAGACAGGTGTCAGTACGACTGTACACACACGTCCTGCTTTGTGAGAGGCAGGTTATGCTTCATACTTCCTGATTGTTCTTAATGACTGAGTTGCTGTTGAGAGATTACATCAATGTGAAGTGAGGAACAGAAGGTTAACAGTTTTTTAATTTTACCATTTGATAACAGAGCTGTCTCCGGGTTACGTAACACACTCACTCTCTCTCTCTCTCTCTCTCTCTCTCTCTCTCTCTCTCTCTCTCTCTCTCTCTCTCTTTGCCTGTTGCCAGGGTGGACGGTTCTCCTTAACGTTTCACTGAGAACTGGTTACAGAGTTCTGTTTTTTGTTGTGATTCTGGAGTGTTGAAATTTCCATGTCCCCCAGAAACTCTGAAGGATTGGAGGCAGCTCTGCATCATAACAAAAGGTGGAGCAGGCTGACCATGAAGGTTGCCAAGGTAACCCCCAACCCCCATCCCCCAACCCACAGCAGAATCATTTTTAGGTTGCCAGGCCAGGGAGATTTGGTGCCATGAACAGTTATGTGGATTTTGACTAGCACCTCCAACCTTACCCCACCATGTGTAACTCCAGTGAGGTAAGTACAATGTGTCATAAGATGTAATGACACTGACCACCCTTCCCATTAGCTTTTTCTGATTATCTTGTTGGCAGGGTTCATATCTATGTTTATGGAAATGGGTGGGATGGTTAAAAGACGGGGTCCATGAGAACGTGAGGGGACGAGCAGGGAACTGACAGACAGGGTGATGTGATGTATCCGCTGCTGGGCGGTAAGGGGTTGCCGTGGTTACCAGTCAGCGTGAAGTTTTTGGCAGAGGCTCAGAGGTTTGTGTCAGCGAAGTGGACGGCGACAACTCCCGCTGCAGTTTTTTTGTTCAGATCAGCCCTCTGTCACTCCAAAATAAGAAATAGGGTGGATGGGATGGGGGGACAATCACAGCTAAAGCATCTCCTGTTGTGCGTAGCTTTATTTAATGGGTGGAAGTGACTTTGTCACTGAGTCCTGAGGGAGAGTGGGCTCACAGCAGTACCATATGGGCTGCCAGAACAGGGAGGTGTCGTACTCACACAGCTCTGCTGAAGCACACGGTGAAGCCTCAAAGCAAATTCAGCTTCCTGAAATGTGAGTAGCAACAGAACAAGCTCTGCCTAATGTGAATAGAAATTATATCATGGTTAATACCACACACATGTCGCTGTGTGTTTTTGTCAAAGGCCTCGTTGAACACTCACTAATTACAACACAAAACTGGAGATTATCCGTTTTGGGGTGTGTTAGTGCCCGCCACCCACTCCTTGGGCTCTGTGACTTCTGTGTCAGAGTGGACAGCTGGACAGCCAGCACGGGGCCAGGAAAAGAAAGGAAGCCAACCAATGCAGCGCCCTCTGAAGGGGGGAGGAATGCATTGCTACCTGTGTGCACTGGAGGTGCTCTAGTGGAAGGCTCTAAAACAGATTGCAGCAGAGTGTGGGGCTAGCAAACAGAGCCAAGGACTCACAGAGTTAAATCAGTGAAACCCCCAATGAGTTCACTGTTCTCGTGGCTAGCTGCACCGCAGCGACACCCTCCTGGTCCACGTGGCTGAACTAGACCCCTGTGGTGATTCTCAGTCCTGCACAGTACATGTCAGACCAGTTTGGTGTAATAAACTATGGATTAGGGTCACACTTGTGAAAATCATGTATATTAACTGAGCAGTGTTACCAAGAGGAACAAAGAAGAGTTTTACAGTATCTGAATATTAGCACTCAAAAAAAAGAAGAAAGACTCATTGTTATTCTAATGCTTATACTGGGGTTTAGAAAAATAATAATTTCATTCACCATGAATAAAGATATTGTCACATAGAAATGTCTCTGAATTGTCACTGCATGTGAAAGGACAATTTTTCCTGACTTATTGGTGTTTTATTTTCAGACGTTCACAAATTCATTCACTAATTCATTAATACAAACTAAGAGCTGCACTGTAGCAATCTTAAGGGGGGGGTGGGGGGAATGTGTCGAGAGGGGAGGGGCCTCTTCATCCTACACGCCACGCAATAGAAGCAGGCCTGGTCCGTGAGAGCGAGGGCACCCACCTGTTGCATAACCTGGCACTTCCTCCTCCGCACGCTGCAGACTGCGCTGGAGGCGCTAACATTTTTGAATAGTTCCGAGTCTGTGCCGTTGCTTTCATCGAGGTTTTACACGCCACCCCACGAGCAGTGGTCCCCTCTCCCCTGTGTCTTTGTTCTCTACTCATTTCTCACACTCCCTTCGCTATTTGCTATTCCCGTGTAACCGTTAGCAATCGCTGCCGTACTATGATTTAGGCTGCCGACCTCTGTTCATTAAAACTTCTAACGTGCTGAGAAAGGTGTTCTAGCAGAGTGAACTTCAGTAATGCTCCTGCAGTTTGTCCCTGCGAGTCTGTCCCATGCCAGACCTGACTACATGTAGTGACGTTGACACAGGTAGAATAGCCACAGTTGCCAATTTCAGGCACACTGCAGGGCGTGACACCACCCCACCTGGATGAATTTCAAAAACTGCCAGGGCGTGTCTTCACACGACAGGCCCGTTTCACTTTACCGTGGAATGCGTTTTCACTTGGCCTGCACTTCCTTTTCACACCCTGGTACATGTTTGCACAGCTGCACTTTCACTGAAACACCAGGCGACATGCGTAGCCCAGAAGGACACTGGGTAGGTATGACTGTCTTTTTGAGCCACATAGCTTCTCAGGGTGTTAACCTGTAAGTATGGAGTCACCGGTCCGTGTCGCTTGTCATTGTAGCAGCTCCTGTGTTTAACATGTCCTCTGACCGTGCACACATCTGCTTTACTCGATCAGACATGCCCCTGCATTCTCCATCTCATGCCTTTCTCTGTTGTCTTGGAATTCTCCACTGCAGAACCTTTGGCGTACAATACAACCACCAAACCTCCTTCGGTTGCACGGCGTTGTGGCTTTAGAGAGGTGTGTTTGGCCGGCGGCTGCCATGAGAGTAATACGGGAGATTCCCTCAGCTGAGAAAGCATTGGGCAGCGTACAAGGGTTCAGTTAATCAAGAGGAGAAAAAATACCCTACTGACGCCAGTGGAAACACAGGGAGTCACTGTGCCACAACCAAACAAAGAGCAAGGCTGCCCTGAGAAACATCCAGAACATTGGAAGGATCAAAGAACTGAAATTCTTTCCACAACCTTTATGATGTTCGGATTTTCTACCTCTGTTTGTTTGTTTGTTTGTTTGTTTGTTTGTTTGTTGTTGTTGTTTCTTGGCATGTATTTAACTGTTAGGGGACATTTCTCCAATTATTGTGAGTAATATTCTTTCCTGGTATGTGGTCAAAATAGACAGCAGGTTTGAACATGTACCTGAACAGCTCAAAGTTATCCAGGTAACAGCTACAAAGCGTCATGAGGTCTGGGTCCCCAAGAATGCAAATAGTGGTCTGACAAAGGCTGGGGCCTCCTGCAATCCTGAGAGGTCAGTTACCGTCCAAGGAGAGAACAGGACTGTCTTTGAAGTCTGAGCAGCACCAAGCTGAACTGATGTGAGCTAAGAAGAGTTTATTGCTGCAGCTGATTTTACTTTGGATAAGAACACACACCCTTCGCTGTACTGCCCTCCTTTCTGTTCTACATAATCTGCGCTCTAAATGTTTTCCCATCCAAGCTCACCTAACCTTAGCAAATCGCTGGACTTCAGGAATTTTCCTGTTTAATTGGAATGGTGCAGCATGTGTTTGGTGTGTGCACCCAAACTGGTTTTGTACTGAGACCATCAAGGCACAGGGTTCTTAAAAATGGGTTTTTAACAAACTTACCTCAGGTTTGTTTGTATCAGGTCAGATTCGGTCAGAGAATCGAGCCTCAAAGCTGTTGCACTTGCATTACCATGGTTCACAAAACCCTTGTGACAGAATTCCTGAGTGGGAAATATTCTGCTTACCGTAATATTCCAGGTACGATCATATACAGCCATCAGGATAAGGAGAATGTGGCCAGGAATAGTTTTCACATGAATCATGTAGATTTGACGAAAGCAGAAACAATGGACTCCTTTTGTTCAACAGACTGCTGTGTTCAGGCTGTGCATTTAGAACAAGCTGATTCATCTGAATTCTGTTCTGTTCTGTAACAGAAAAAACACGACTGAATAACGTTTTGTTTCCTGGCCCGACGAAACGGAGTGGTGTAATCTTGTGGGCTTCACCTCTATCCATGTAGGTCACGGGTTGGAAGGTCATGAGGGCTAGAGTGCGAAGAAAAGGAGCATGGAGGTTAGCTCCCACACCCCCCCTCCAAGGACAACCACTCAGACATGTCTTTCTAGCTCGGGTTGCTGGAGCGGGCTGGCTGGGGGGGGGGGGTCACGTTCACAGGACAGAAGCCATGGTGTGAAGCACTACAAAAAGCTCTGTACATTCAGGTTGCATTGTTTTGCATCCACACCAATTCACGGGTACGGCAGCGTAGTCAAAGAGGTTCTGTCAGTACTGTGGGTCAGAACATTGTCACTCTGGCGATGGAATCAGTTGTTAGGTGAAGAGACAGAGAAAACCAGTCACTGTTAAAACCATGCATTATTCTTATTGATTTGACTGCTGTATTAGTATATCTTACTGCTTAAAACACAGTGATAAAACTTAGCAATGTGTAATTTACATGTTTTTCCCATAATAAATGAAGTGATGGGTCATGTGGGTTCTGCAATGATTCTCAGGGGTAGTGGCAGCAGTTTGATGTCAGAGGGCCGGGGATGCTATGGGATGTCTTCCGAGTTTGGGCTGGGGAGGGGGATGCTGTCAGATGTCTTCCGAGTTTGGGCTGGGGAGGGGGATGCTGTCAGATGTCTTCTGAGTTGCAAACCGTGCTATCAGTTTCAGACCACACTTTTGCAGTTCGTTCACATTTATATAATTGTGGACCAGGAGGGGGAATATCAAAATTAATGGGTGG
>JABJVR010000025.1:91363-104877 GCA_025773905.1 Chitala chitala
CAGGATACACGGTATATATATATATATATATATAAGCAGGATACACGGTATATATATATATATATAAGCAGGATACACGGTTTTTTCGGTCTACCTGCCTCACCTAGTGTGCACATGCGGTAGTGGCTCACCGCTTAGGGCTTTAAAAAGAGTGATTTATTATTGATCACGCCCGAAAGATAGACCGAGTAGGTTTCCTTGGGCGATCACAGTGAAAAGGAACGTGGTTCTCCTCCTGTCTGGCGCATTTCTGCCTTTGAGTGTATGAAGATGGTGTGTCGTTAATGTATTCCGTTCTTAAAACGCGATTGTCTCCGACCTCAGTGCTTTAATGCAGTGGTGGCTTTGTTTTGGGAAAGGGTGTGGGAACTGCTGTAAATCCTCACATTCATATATGATATACGCATGTAAATCGGCACGAAAGACGTTATTCATTGCAGCATCGTTTTCTGTTGCAAGGCAAGATTAGCAGAACGTTGTCGATGATTTCCCTTTTGTTCCTATGGATGGTTTTGTAAATTAAGGGGATTGCTTTTCTGTGAGAGGGGCTAATTGTCCAGATTTATTTGAACGGTTTGTCTGAATTTTTAAAACGGCACATTGCTTTGTGAATATCCACATTACCCTTGTGCTCTAATGTTCTCGTACATCCACAGGTTTGCAGAAGGATAGCTTGTAATAGTCATCCATCTCTCCAATAAGCAAGCAATTGAGCGTTTTGCCATTCGGCGTGTCGAAAAGCTGACAAACGGAATATCCCCCTGAGGCGTGTGAAAGGGCTTTGAGATAAGAGGACGCGTGAGGATCCATGGATAAAACGGAGCTCATTCAGAAGGCCAAGCTGGCCGAGCAGGCGGAGCGCTACGATGACATGGCCGCCTGCATGAAGGAGGTGACGGAGCAGGGAGCCGAGCTCTCCAACGAGGAGAGGAACCTGCTGTCAGTGGCCTACAAGAACGTGGTGGGCGCGCGTAGGTCCGCCTGGAGGGTCATCTCCAGCATCGAGCAGAAGGCTGACAACAACGAGAAGAAGCAGCAGCTGGCGAAGGAGTATCGGGAGAAGGTGGAGTCCGAGCTGCGGGAGATCTGCGGCGATGTCCTGGTACGTCACGGGGGGTTACAACACGGCAGTCAAGTATCATACCCAGGCAGACACCATTCTTGCAGGTTCTTAACCAGGTCACTTGGCATGGTGCTTTTAATGGACGTTTCGAGCAGATTCATAAGACTTTAGTATGAGTAACATACATGTGTATTATAAGGCACTGCATCATACGGTCATTGCAGAATGTTACCGTACACCTGTCTGCTGAATGGTGAGGGAATCTTATGTAGGAAGCTTGTATCGGTCAACCAGCTAGCCCCCGCCCCCCCCGGACGATTGCCCAACTCCTCCTGTCTGGTAGTCGCAAGCTCTGAATTTTTGTGATTTGGAATGTGGGGGTGGGGTTGTGATTTAATCCTTGTTTTTGTGCTTGGGCGCTAAGCGCTCGTTCAAATCGAAAGTTATTTTTGGTAAAGGGAGTGTTTAATAATGAGTAATTCTGTTCAGCCTACACAATGACACGAACGCTTTGTTGCTTTAACAGTCGGCATGAGAGAATCACCCCCGTCCCCCAATCACGTGTGTGACACATGGGTGAGATCCATGATTGCTGGCCATTGAATTTTGTATTTGATGTAATTGATTTCTGCCGTGGTCCACATTTGTTACTGGGTAGGTGTGGCGTTCCGTCGCCACCTGTATTCCCCACATACGTGCAACGCGAGAGTAGTAGCAATGCAGCGAGAGACTTGTTTCCTGCTTTGTCGCCATGGCGATGCCTCCCATTTTTACAGCTGTGAGACGTTGAGATGTGAAGTCTGACGGTGAACCTGAAGAGGGGTCCCTTGGTGCTCAGTGAAGAGTGGCGGTATGTTTTGTTGTTAGGATACGACTGCTCAACTGAAGCAGAATATCTAATGCTCTTTGATATTAACATTATTGGTTAACTACCTGCCCCCCACCCCAGAAAACATTTTTGTTTTAAACAGCCTTCCTTAATAATTTTTTTTTTTTTTTAAGGATTTTTAGTGTTGTCCATTTTGACAAATGGATTTTATTATCTGCACAGATGGAACTGAGTTGGTACTTCTGTATAATCTACTGTTTCTGTCATCGAGTGGGTGGCATAGTTTGAACTGTACTTTACGGCTATACAGTGAGCACAACTGAAGGCTCAGCCAGTGAACAAACCCACCCTCTTTTTTTCCTGGTATTTGCAATATCCTGGTGCCCTCAGGAAAATTTATACTCTACTGTGTTTAGTGAGCAAGTGGGTGTCCCAAACTCACCATCATGTCCACCCCAGGGTTTGCAGGTGTCCTGTTTAACCACAGGCTCTCTGTAGCACACTTATTTTTACTTTAAGGGAGGCGGTGTTGCCTTAATGGTGTGTGTTGCAGCAGAGTGCTCAGATTTTGGTATTTTAGCAGTTATGGGATTCTGCAGTATTGTGGACAATTTCAGGATGGAAGCTTTTGGTTCATGTCTATTGCACCTGCGTTGACTTTAGCCAGTCATTGACTAACTGCAGAAAAGATGTTCAGAGTGTGGCTGTGTTCTGCAACAGCGAGCTGCGTGACTGTGCATGTGCTCACGACCCACAAGCGTGACTCGGGCCTGGAGAGGGTTCCAGAACTGCGTATGATTCATTCCGCCTCAGCAGTACTGCAGGTTCACAGTGTAGGTCCTTGTCCTGCAGTAACTAATTGATTTATCGCACCTTAGTTGTTGTCCTGGTCTTGAGTGACAAGCTGTCCCCACCCCATGTTTATATGCAATAATGAGGTCATATGTATGCTGGACTTAATTTGACATGATTTATGATTTTGAAAAGGGAACTACTAGGTAGGAGGAGTCAGATGTTTTAGATTCTGAGTTTGTGTGTGTTAAAATGTCAGGAAGGCCATGTTACAGGGATATTAAACATTGGCGAATAATCAGTTGGTTACCTTTTCCTGAATATCTGGTGTGTTGTGAGTCCGCTGCACTATACTGCACTGTCTTGTTTGTGAACCCTTTTTGTTCCCGTAGAGGCTGACTCAGTAAAACGTCAAAAAATGGATCTGTTAAAATGTGAACTTTCTGTGCGTCCCGTCTCGCCTTTCTGTTACAAAACGAATAGTTTGCTTGTTATATACAAACGGTGTCGGTACCTTTTGGGTGTTTAGGAAGGCCATGCTGGAAAGTCCTTGGTGTTTCTGCGTTCTTGTTCGCACATACTTTTCTGTCAGTTAACATGAACGAGATCGGGGCTGGATTTACAGCCATTCAAGGGGCGATTGACCGAATCCCTTCCGGTGTAGGGGAATTAAGGTGCTGGAGACAGTCCAGTACAAAGCAGACCAACTTTTGAAATGACTTTCCTGAATTCCTGCAAGCTTTTTACATGGTTGCTATAATCACTCTTTGATGTAGTCAGTAATTGTCTACACCTCTTTGGTGGAACACTGATAAGCAGGAGCCTGGTTTGGTTTAGTAGAAGTTTTTTTTATGACCCTGTTGACCTTTCACAGCTGAGACTTTTACTGTTGGTAAATCCAAGGCAGTGGATCAGATTTACAACTGTCAGTCAAGCATCGACACTTCGGTTGTAAATTGGGAGTTTTGTGTATGAGAGATTTGAGATTAAAATTGTCATGACTGGCTCTTTCATTTAGAGGGGGGCGTGGCACACTGGCTCGACTCAGTGTAGGGAAGGCTTGCACAGGAGATGTGTGTACATCGACAGTGACAGATCACAAAGCAACAGAAACCCTTTGTTTTGGCTGTATTAATTGTGGCACAATCTGTTTACGCGATCAGTTTTAACACCGACTGGTGGGTCGGTTTGGTTTTGGGTGCACCAGTACAAGAAGTATGGTAATTGCTTTAGATCCAATTTTTTGCACATGTATTGGGAAAAATGATGTGAAAACGTTGTTTCTTCTTTTTTTTTTTTTTTCTCGTCACTTCTGCTGGTTCTCGTTACGGATGAGGGGAGAGACCTTCATGGTCCGCTAAACGCCCGCGCTCATGAGCGCTGATAATTGGACTGCAGTAGAGGAACAGGGCTATTCTTACTGCCTGGTTCAGCCCACCGGGTTGGTGGTGACGTTCTGGCTGATGTGGGCTACATCAGAGTGTACAGTACAGGCTTGGCTCTGGCTTCTGACCCAGTCGACCTCCATCTGTAATGAAGCTAGCTCTGACACCTGTGAAACCCTGGCATTCTGTTTGGTCTCTCTCTCACACACACGTACAAATTTAATTTGTATATACAGTATATATCCTTTTTTTAATATAAGGAAATATCTGAGTCAAAGTTGATTATTAATGCACAGCAGATTTAATTTCTGCTGAAGGCCATTTATTGACCTTCCCTGCTATAATTACTACCTCTCAACAGGGCCCTGAGACGTGATTCCACAGATGTTTTTTGTAGGACGGGGTGATTTTTTTTTTTCCCTCTTCCTCCTGGGGCAGATGTTATGGATGATTTCCCTGTGCTGCACCATTCAAGCACCCGCACACGTTGGTGGAAAAATGTTTCGAGCCACTCAGAAATCTGTTTCAGTGGGGTTAAATCGGGCCATGAGTGTACATTGTGGGTCACTGTGGGGTGAGTGTGCAGAGCCCACACACAGCTGGGGCTGGTCTGGAACACATGTTGTGCTGGTGTGAGCAGCCTTGGTCTCAGAAGGGTGTGGCAGCATGTTTGAAAATCCGAACATACAGAAACTGTTCTCTGTTCATTGCAAGGAGAATATATGAAAACACCTAAAATAGGTGCTAATAATTTTTTTTTTTAAATCTCAAACTAATTTATGGTTTTTGTGAATATTTCCATGCCATTTTTCATTTAGTGTTTAAGGCGATAGACCATGAGAAGGGAATACAAGCTCAGGTCGTGAATGGCCTTTAACTAGTCCTGTTAAGAACACATCCTGTGTGGTTTAAAAACTGAATAAGAATTTCAATGAACACTGGAACATTAGAGAACAGTAGATGGTGTCCAGTCTTATTACAGGACTTTAAAAGAATACATGGATCTTTCTTGGATGTTTTCCAAAGTGGCTTAAATACCTTTTTCCCCTTTTTTCAGGGACTACTGGATAAGTATTTAATTCCCAACTCCAAAAACGCTGAAAGCAAAGTGTTCTATTTAAAGATGAAGGGGGACTACTACAGATACCTCGCTGAAGTCGCCTCTGAAGGAGGCAAGAAAGGTAAGTGGATTTGGCTCAGCTGCTGTGGGCGTGTCCCACTGACCCATATAACAGCAGCTGGAGAATCGCATGCTGCCACAGAGACGTAGGAATGCACCCAGCTTTAATTAGTATGAATGCGCTGTCGCATGCAGCCTCCTTGTCCCATTTTTCATTATGATTGGTCCGTTTTGATTTGCGGGCAGCTGTAGAACCTGCCGTTGACTTGCTGGTTTGATGGCCACAGAGGTGGCACATGTAATTAGACCACCCACGTACATCTGATGAGCACCGTCAGCGTGAATGTTCTGAGTGTAATTCTGGTCCTGCATGGGTTAATTCCGTTGCGGGAATCTGGAAGAGCAGGTTTGACCCCTCCCCCCCCCCCTCAGTTTGTTGGTTTTTGCCTTGCGGAGAGAAATTGGGTCATTCAGGTCACCTTTGGGCCTTATTAAAAGAAGGACTTGGGACAGCTAAAAATCCTGTGCATGGTGCCTGCTGTGGTCTGTTGGTTTCATGCAGAATATGGAACAGCATTCAGGTCAGACTTATAGATGAGATCCCAGTGGTCAACATAAAAGATTATGGTTAATACCAGGGTATACTTGAGTATTTGAAATGACGATTACAAAGCTCTGCCTCCTAATGTTTTCTATGTGGATGTTCTGATGGATTTTTAGTGAAGGAAAAGGGATATTCCATGGTCAGATTAATTTCATACCTGTGGGAATATCTTCTACTTTTGCCCTCTACCCCTGGGTGGTGGTGCCATTTACAAAGGCCTTTTGTGTTATAATGCACAGGCCCCACCCTCTGTTCCAGAGTTGCAGTGACATGTTCTGTGCTTGATGTGTGACCCATCAGCTGAGATCTTTGCAGTGGGGTGATAATAGAATTCTCTGGTGGATAATCAGTGGTGCTGGTGGCTCTAAGCCTGCCTGTTTAAAATTATAAGAGGAAACTTGTGTTGCATTAACCAATGGGCTAGATATCCATCTTAACAGACAAGCCCTTTCTGGACTAGAAAATGTGCTGTTTAAACGTGTGGTCCCTTTGGTGGCACCCTCCCTCCCCTCCCCCAACAGGCACCATAGAGAGCTCTCAGGAGGCCTACCAGGCGGCGTTTGACATCAGCAAGAGCGAGATGCAGCCCACGCACCCCATCCGCCTGGGCCTTGCCCTCAACTTCTCAGTCTTCTACTACGAGATCCTCAACTCCCCCGAGCAAGCGTGCTTACTGGCGAAGCAGGTGAGACCGCGCCGCGGCCCCATGTATCACGCCTAGTGGGCATGTGAAAGTCAGCCTGGTGCCGATTGGATAAGATCAGCCAGGCGATGCAGGTCCAGTTTGTCCTCTTTGTGTCTCGCAGGCATTCGACGACGCCATTGCAGAGCTCGACACGCTGAACGAAGACTCGTACAAAGACAGTACTCTCATCATGCAGCTGCTAAGAGACAACCTGACAGTGAGTTCCGCCACAAGCGCGAATCCACCGATGCTGAAGTGAATTGGGCCGTTTTGGTCACCGAGGGGCAGGTGTGGTTTGTAGGCTTGCCTGCTCTGTGCCGGAGTGTTCTCACCTACGTGCTCTCTTCCAGTTATGGACGTCGGACAACGCGACGGATGAAGCCGAGGCCGGAGATGGGGGCGAGAACTAACGCTGACGTGAGCTCGGCTCCTGCGTCGAGGGGGGGAGAGGGGGGTGCTTTTTACGTCTCCATTCCTTATAGCTCCATTTAAATTCTTCTTGCAGTGGAAACCCTTGTTATTGAAGAGCTGTACATGGGTGTTCGTACACTTCACCATTTGAGAAGAGAAACTTTCATTCCTTTTTTTTTTTTTTTTTTAATTTTAATTTTTATTTTAAATCCCAGGATTTTCCCTATGTGCGGTCTTCTGTAGAAAAGTATTACAGTTTCACTTTCTACCAACGTTAACTTTGAGTTTGGTTAGACGACAGGACTTTCTCTTGTGTTCAGGCTGTTTTGTGGGAATACGACACGGTCTACTCTAGTGGTGAGGCTGTTAAACTCACTTTCTTCTTCCTGCTCCCCACGTCCTCAACATGAACAAAAATGTTAGTTACAGCTGCTGGTGTCTGCATTCTTAGGGTCACCCCTTCCCATCCAAAAAAAAAGAAATTAAACAACAATTGGATTGAACAGGTAGAAGACATTTCCTTTTTTCTTTGAGTAATTTCATGCCCTGGAAGTAGTTAAGTGTGATTTTTTTTTTTTTTTTTTTTTAAGCCCTTCTCCAGACGTGAAACACTCCTGTCCAAGACAAAACATTTGCTTGTGTGTTTCTGTTCATCACGTTAATATGGAGCCGTTTGAAATGATAACCAAGTTATTATAGGGGCAAGGGTGGATTAGAAAAACACACACATGCGCACACGCAGACGCACACACATGCATGTCATTCACATGTATGTCACACTGTAATAACAACAGATGCTGTATGCACAGCTAGTGTTCAATCTAGTCCTTTTCCCTGCAGGTTTAGTGCACATGTAAGAGGGTGTTTGGTTTAGTTCAGTGATTCGTCATTAGAGATTTGGACCACTATTGTGTTTTGCTAATCATTGATTGTAGTCCCCAGAAGCTTTGTGGAAACCTTTAATGCCCTCTGTAACGGCTGTGTACCACAAATAAATGACATTTTATAAACCAAAAAAGACCTGCTCATTTGTTTTATAGTAGTCCAGTTTTTTGAATTGAGAGTCCAGTCGTAGAGATTATGGTTCACTTAAAGGTGGGTTTTTATTTTATTATGGAAGGTGTTGGGCAAAATGGAAACACCAATCAGCCTGCAGTGCATGTTTTAACCTGCTTTCATTTATTTTTTGCTTTGGAAGGTTTCATATATCTTAATAGTCACTAGTCACTCGAAAGAAAAATAAACAAAGGCCTTAATCCATGTAAAGATGCAGAAGTGGACGGAGGAGAGAAATTGAATGATGTATGCTTGATAGGTATCTTTGAAAATGCTGGTAATTAAATTTGAACGTGAATTTCCCCCTTGTGGGACGAATAAAGGCTTATCTTAAATGTTTTGTTTAACGTTTGTATCGGAGGGAAAAAAATTTATACTCCAGACAATTGCAGTCTGTCATCGCTTAGTTTTCGGGTACTACTTGGTGATAATTTTGATATTTGGTTATACCGGCCATTTTGATATTAGGCCGGGTTTGGAAACCACATCTAAAATTAGGTTAGCAGCTGTACTGCCCTCTAGTGGCTCATTACTAATCAGTCTCGGATAAAGTGCTCCATTCAGAACTAGGCTTTTTTGTCCCTTTCAACAAGGTAACGTCATCTTCCAAAACTCAAGGCGAGTGATTCACACCTGTGGGGGGGTGAGAGGGAAAACCTTAGCAGGTGATGTTAGCGCTATCTGCCATAAGTAACGACCTATAAATGTGACAAGGAACAGCCATCGCGGACGGAATACAATACTGATTTATTTTATGACGTGCTTGCGTACTAATTTGCAGAAACCACAATTTTAACATAATGACCTCTCACCACTTGCAAGGGAGAAAAGTACCGTAAGGGCTAAGAGGTTTTGAACAAAAGATTGTGCGTTCCTGATCAGAGGCGCTGAAATTCCATTGTACATTTGACCGTGTTTCAGTTGGCTTCTCACATAAACTACTGAACAGAAATTAATGTCAGTCAGTCATTCAGTCAGTCGTGTTTAATACCGCTTCTTCCTGGTAAGGGTCGCGGGAAGCCTGGAGCCCATCCCAGGAGACACAGGGTGCAGGGCGCCAACCCACCGCAGCAGAAATTAATGTGACTATTTAAAAAAATCACATAAGTAACCAATTTTACAGTAAAAACGGTATTCACCTTTACAAATTACCAATGTACGTGTGTCAGCCCAGTGCTGTGGAAACCATCTCGGTTCAAATCCCAGCACAGCCAGGTGTGCTCCCGAGCAAGACACCCGGCGCTAGACACCCAGCGCTACACACCCAGCGCTACACACCCGCGCTACACACCCGTCGCTACACACCCCGCGCTACACACCCCGCGCTACACACCCGGCGCTAGACACCCGCGCTACACACCCGTCGCTAGACACCCCGCGCTACACACCCGGCGCTAGACACCCAGCGCTAGACACCCCGCGCTACACACCCGGCGCTAGACACCCAGCGCTAGACACCCGGCGCTACACACCCGGCGCTAGCTCCCCAGGCGCTGCATGTGGCTGGCGGCCCACTGCTCCGCTCAGAGGCCATAGGTTAAATGAAGAGAAGTCATTTCCCTCTGGGATTAATAAAGTACTATAAAAATAACTATTTTCCCTAGTTAAATTTTACCTGTAACGCGTACCTTTCTATAAGTCTAAGAAAAAAAATGTTTTCTTTTAAAAAAGCATGATAATTAGGGTAACATATTACGGCCATACTCTAACAACGCATTCGGCACGTTGCTGGTGACAAAGACGTGTAGGTGGGTGCCATTATAAACACACGGTCCCGAACTAATACGATGAGAGAACAATTAAAACTTACACGTACAAGAGTTCACACCAAGTACCCAGTTAAAAAATAAACGCTCAACCGTTTAGCCACACGGCGGTTGGCAGCGCTTCTGTTTTGACAACAGCGCGCGCATGGCACAAGCGCAGTCAAAACAAAGACCACGGCCGCGAGCGCGCGCGCGCTACCCGTCGTCCTATGCGCCGCGCACTTCCGGGTTTGGCCAGCCGAGTCTCGGAACAGCAGCGATAGCGCCGTAGCTTCTCGTTTCCTCCAGATGTGAGCCTACGGGCTTTCGCTGTAATGGGAAATTAAGTAGATACGTGTGGAGACTTTAAACAGACGCAACCGAGACGTTTGGGGCTGTTCTCGTAGGCGGTGTTCCGTAGATGGCGAGTTAGCTGTTTGGCTATCTGGCTTGGCTGGTTAGCTAGGCTAACTTCACTGTGAGTCTCGATGTCGGACTCTTTAGGGGAGTTTTATACATAAAGCTTCGTCTCGTATCCCTTGGCCGCCCTCATAATGATAGCCACAGCCTTCGTAGTGCTGAATTTCTTTTTCTCTTCATCCGACTGCGCACTGAAGCCTCGGGACACGGACGGACCCGAGTTTGGTGAGTAAGGCTGGCCGGTGTTTTTCAGTCACCTTACTTCCTCGGTACGACCAAAAACAGTATTTACTTCCCAAAATGCCGGATTAGGGATGCACACAGCTAAAGTGTTGCTTGTAGTCTCTTAACCACGCTAAAACTGTTTCACAATTCAAAGTTTATTCATTTGTTTTTCTTTTAATATAAAGATTAATGCGTTTAGGTTTGCCCTGCGTATCACACTGCATTTGTAATGGCAGAGATACGTCGCGATTATTCATTTACACAGAAAGACAGCGTTGGTAGGAGTGGTTTCCACCTGCAGAGCCAACGCTGAAGTAATTTGTATGTCTGTTTATGAATACCTAATATTTGGGTGATGATGGAAGGGCTTCTATATATAATTTTTGTGGGTCACTGTTGCATGATCTACATGTATTTAAATTATTAGTCTTTCAGAATATTTTAAGGTAGTATACAGGTCTTGCTCCATTTGTGCATAATAAACCTTGAATAAAAAATTAGCTGTTAACGTACAAGGCTGCTCTCTGTGGTGAAATCTTGCTACATTCTTTTACTTTGATGGCATGAATGGGTACACCCCCATGAGCTCATGGCCGCACAACGACACTCAAATGTTGCTCAGTCGGCTGCGTTGGTCCGTTGGCCCTGACTGCATCGCTGGTGGTGGTGTGCTCACCCTGACTTGTGTTGCCTGTCTTTTCAGAGAGCCTTCACAGCATGCTGTCAGACTTTGACGTGCTGTCCATGTCCAGCATGCATCAGCACTCAGTCAGAAAGAGGGACGTTGCCGCGGAGTCTCACGTGGAGAGACTATTCAGCTTCACAGCCCTTCAGAGGTGAAATTTGCCAAACAGCAGAAATGTTACTACGTTAAAGTGTGTGTGTGTGTGTGTGTGTGCACGTGTGTACATATACCACCCATTACAACCCATAACACCTGCTGTAAGTAGTGTATGTACTACTGTACATTTTTAATATTTTAACGATTTTTTTGCAGACATACTTAAAAAGTTTACAATTGCATATAGATTGCATTGTAAATCAGTATCATTTGGGATGAAATCTTTGACTATATGAAGCACATAAGTTTTTAATTTTGCTGCTTTTCTTCTGACTACTCACTTGTCTAAGACATGGCATCACACCTTATTTTAATATCTCAGAAACTGATAAAAGAAGTAGCTGATTCACTTCTTTTGATCCATTTATATAACAGCAAACGCCGTGTGTGACCATGCATTAACTTGCCCCTGAATGATGTTTGTTTTCCATTCCATCAAGCTGTGGTAGTTATAATTAGTCCAAAGGCACTTGCCCTTGGCTTTTCTTACCCGTATAACTAGCTGTTACACTGCTGTTTGATAAAGATTGACAAAGATTAATTCTGTGATTTCATACAATGTCTCTGTGATTTAAAGATTACACTCAAAACTTTTGGTTTCAGGCATTTTAAGCTTTACTTGACAACCAATAGAAACCTGTTTGCCAAAGACTTCAAAGCAGTGTTTGTGGACCAGAACGGGAGAGAGGAAAACTATGAGGTCCAGATGCAGAACTACTTCAGTGGACACGTTGTAGGTGAGGAGCTGCCGGCTACATGGACGCTGGATAGTCTGCCGGCCTGCCTGTTTTTGTCATAATGGTGACTGGAGCATGTTGCCTTGTGTTTGAAGGGGAGGAGCATTCCCGTGTACAGGCGCACATGGATGGAAATGAATTCTCCGCCCACATTCTCACAGATGAGGCGGAGTACAACGTGGAGGTTAGCTGTCTCTTTGAAATGTTTATTTATTTTTGTCTGTTCTCAGATTAGATTTTTTTACAGTTTAGTCATGTTTTGAAAGTATGGATTGTTAAACCTTTATGCAAACCAACTAACTCTGGAAAAGCTAATTTAAAGCTATGATTAACTGAATGACAGGAAGTTTTTTTTTAAGGTTGTTACTCCTTGTTTGGAGCAACGAGACGTTAATATTACAGATTTAGTATAGTATTACTGTCCTGTTCTTTGTCCAGCCTTTGTGGCGATTCACGGGCATGCCGCAGGACGGCAGGGTCCTCGTGTACCGCTCTGATGACATCAGGAACATCAGCCGGCTTGCCGCGCCCAAGGTGTGCGGTTACCTGAGTGCTGAGACTGAGGGCCTGATTCCGGAGGAGGCGTTCAGAGATGGGGAACACAACGAGAAAGATGAGGGTGAGCCATGGGACTAGTTGTGGGATGAGGAGTTAAACGAGCAGTCAACTTTGAAACGAGCGCTGTGGGAGTTCAGCGTGCAGTCAACTCTGAAACGAGCGCTGTGGGAAATGATGAGTTGGCTTAATTTCCAAAGCAATGGTAGTCAACATGTTTGTTTGTCATTATTTCATAGTCAAACATGAAGGCCAGAAATTGTCATCTTTGCACAATTAGTGGGGGTTATTGTTAAGGGAAATCAATGGTACAGTCCTTTAAATCACACGTGTTGTCTGGCTGTTGTCCTACACTTTTTCCATCCTTTTGCAGCAGTGTGGCTACCCCGCTTTGGCCATCTTGGATGCCCTTGTTGGCTCCTGGGCCATGTGGCCTAGTTCCTCATCCCCTGGTCCTGACAGGTATCCCCGTCTCCCTCCTTCCCTGCACAGGACACCCCCACAGGGAGAAGCGGCAGGCCCACAGCCACGAGAAGAACACGTGTCCCCTGCTTCTGGTGGCCGATTACCGATTCTTCCAGCACATGGGCCGTGGGGAGGAGAGCACCACCCTCAATTACCTGGTGAGGGTGGACGGGGGCCCGGCGCTCAGGCAGAACCAGGCGACTCGCCGTAGAAACGCATGGAGTATGACTTTTATCATTCCCGTAGATCGAGCTGATAGATCGAGTTGATGATATCTACAGAAACACGTCCTGGGATGATGAGTACAAGGGCTACGGTGTGCAGATCCAGCAGGTCGGTGCCGCTACACACGCGCGCACACGCACGCACACACACACTGGGGGCTCTTATCTCGTTCTGTTGTGTATTGCCTTATGGTAACTTTTGAAAACAGGCCTCTTCAGCCTTTATGCTACAGGCAGTGACTCGCATGTATTGAGGGGAAAAAATGAAATGAAGACTTTCTAAGAAGCACAAGTCAGACTAAGTGTATGGGAACAGGAGAACGTGGCAGAATGTCACAAATTGGCACAGATCCTTGG
>JABJVR010000025.1:104977-160786 GCA_025773905.1 Chitala chitala
GGGGGGGGGGGCCGGCCCCCCCCCCCCCCCCCCGGATGCCAGGCGTCCCGCCGGCCTGTTGCTGCTGGCTGAGGAGTACCCGTGAGAGGGGCAGGGTGGATTCCCGGAGGACTGTGCGTACGTGGGCACAAACAGCGACAGTAATTGATTTAATGTCTGTTTATCCTTCCCGCTGGGATGCCGTTGCCTAATGACAGGGTGCAGCGGCAGTGGGTCTTGGTGACAAAATGCTGGCGCTGGTGCTGTTTGCAGGAGGCTAAGCGGCTGTGCCCCCTCTCTCGCGAGCGCCGTGATTTATTCATTCTGCTCCGAACCCTCCCTGCTACTCGTTCTTTGTTTCCTTTGCATTTTTGGCGCAAGTTCCCCTCGTGGGGCTCCCTCCGTGTCACGACGCTCCCTCCTTCTGACCAGTGCCACAAAAAACACAGACAAAAAAAAAAGATAACTCGGGCTTCTGTAAACACAAAATGACGAAGCCTCACTTCTCTGCTGGGCGTAATTACGGAGCTGCCGATCCAACCGGAACACTTTGCTATATTTATGAGGATGGCAGGAAAAAGAGAAAAAAAACAGGGCGCCTGGTGGATAAACAAGCCTCGAAGTCGATGTGAACCGCACAAAAAATGTTTGTTTATGTAGAGAATAAATTGCAGTTCCCACTGGACGTTTCGACTTCTGTTGTTAGGGGCTTGAATAGGCAAACGGATGGGCAAAAAAAAACAGCGGTGTGTTAACGAGCCAGTCTACCTAACTGTGCGACGCAGTGGGAAACACAGGCATCGCCTCAGCAGGAAGGACACGCCAGCGGGGCAGAGGACCCCAGACTCCACATTCAAGTTTGCACAAGCGGACCTTAATGAAATCAACATTAATTGGCCATGTGTCTATTTTATTGGTGTATCAAAATTTTGACAGTAAAACTTTAAAATAAAGTAGCAGTCCAATCGTGTTTGCAGTCAGGGTCCCTTTTTCCGTGACATCCAAAGTTGTCCCTTTAATTATACAGTATTTTATACAGTGAAGCCAGCCACCTGGCTTATCCAGGAGGTCTCCTTCAGTGGGCATCATCAGCGCGGAGGCAGGCCTGTGATGGGAGTCAGCCTGTAACTGGGGGAATGGTCCCTAGTGTGCCGTGGTCAGGCCTCCCAGCACAGCTTTCCTCTGACCTTTCACCTCTGACAGCCTCTGACTCCTGCAGCTGCTCTGGCCTCGTTTGGCTTTTGAGTGCTTATGGGAGGCAGGAAGAGTCCGGGGGGCTTAGTTAGACCCACAGCCAATGACGTTCTCATCCTGTCACGTGTACCGTCACCCCTGGTCACGCACCCTGCCATGTTTGTACTGTACCCATGTGGTCCTTTTTGGGCTGTTTTTTGGGCGGACTTATTTTCCCAAGCTTAACCTCATGTTCAGTTCACTGGCTCATGCTACGCTGATTCTGATTGGCTTGTGGGTTGGCGTCGCTCCCCACCCACACCTTTGAACCACTTGTGTGTCACATTGCAGAAGAAGGCTCTAACAACGCTGAGCGTATGAAGAGTCAGTGACGGGGGAATTGACGAGGCCCACCTGAGGTCCTATTATCCTTTTTCCCCCAGGACAACTACAGGCGGAGGCAGATGCACAGGACCTTGACCCGACAGATGTCCTTTGACCTGACGAAGCTGCTGCTGACAGAGAACTGGTTCAGTGACATCAGCCCCCAGACGATGCGAAGGCTGCTCAACATTGTCTCCATCACAGGTAGCCCCTGCCCCAGGCCTGCCCATGCCCCTGACCCTGCCCCTGCCCCAGGCCTCCACGTGCTCCTGCCCCAGGCCTGCTCCTAGTCCAACGTCCAACCTTACATCTCTGCTCTGCCCTCTCATTTTCATCCTGCCGTATATATATACCCAGGGATGTTTGCTGAGGTGGCTCAGTCTGACTGATTGTAGTACATGGTCTGTAGGGAGTCCCTCAGATTTGAACTAACGTGACCCTCACCTTTTGTTCTGTGACCCTGTTCATGGTTTTACGTCTCCACTTTCATATCGTGCTGTTTAACTGCTGATGCAGTAAACTGCAGCCATATGCTATGATAAAAAACACCACTTCGATGGACTGATTTTCTTCATAACTTTGTTGGGTTTGTCTAAACTAGGTCGGCTACTTAGGGCTAATCAGATCATCTTCAACTGGGACCGACTGGCGTCCTGGATCAATTTGACGGAGGAGTGGCCCTACAGGACCTCGTGGCTCATCTTGTTCCTGGAGGAGACAAGCGGAGTGTCTGACGAACTGACCCTGAAGGCCATCTACGAGAGGTCAGTGGCCGGACACGTCATTACACGGCGTGATTTTACACTGAAGCCATTCCACCGAAATACTCACAGTGAAAACATGTTGATTTGTGCGTGTGTTACACGCAGGCCTAATTCAGCTTCAGGGCTTAATCCTCACATTAAAATGCATAGCAAAGATTGTTATGCTTTATACACACAAGTTTTGCATATTATCAATATCAATTTATCTGACTTTGCAGTGTAAATTGAAAATTTTCTTAGTATCTCTTGAAGTCAGAATGCTTTAATTTCATGGCTCCACTAGGTGGCGTTAGGAGATTTTATAAATATATCCAAAGCAGTGACCAAACATCTTTGAGGGGTGGGGTGGGAGGGAGCTGGCCTGAAATATCTAATCTGATCCACATCAAAGTGGTAAAGACTGGACATTGTGCACCTTGTTATTAAAAGTAAACAGCTGTATTTAGACTAGAATAGCAATTATGTAATTTTGTGGTATAATTTCAGTACATAACCTGGGAGGAATATTTAAAGCTCCGTGTGATTGTAGCGGGGTTCCTGAGCCCCCTCCTGAGTGCTGTTTGAGCTATGGAGACAGTAGCTGGTGGCAGGGGTGGTTGTCCTTTTAAAGCTTGCACTCTGTCACCGTCCCAGCACCGCGTCAGACACCCGAGGCTCTGAAATGTCAACAATGCTCAGTGTCTTGGCCTGGGCTACAAGTGCCGTGTGGACAGGGGTGTGTGACACAGGGACAGTGTGTCTGGAAAAGGCTCACAGAACTGCCTTGCTGCCTTTCTGCTGAGGTTTCCTTTATCTCTAGACCAAATGTTTAATAGTCCTACTGCAGTATAGAAGTGGTTTAAACCCAGGTTGACAAACACCATAGGCTGGCAGCTCAGACAGGGAAAAGAGGACAACGTCTAAGTGTGTAGATTCAGACCATGTGCTTTCAGTCTGGAGACTGTGTTTTGGTGAATGCTTTAGGCCATCAGGCTGCCTTAGCTCTAAAGGGATCTGCCCAGATAAGGCAGTGGCTTGCCTCTGCTGTTATGTTCTTTAAGTGATTAGGAGATTGGGTATATGTATGTGTGTG
Organism: Chitala chitala; assembly: GCA_025773905.1. Classification (NCBI taxonomy): domain Eukaryota; kingdom Metazoa; phylum Chordata; class Actinopteri; order Osteoglossiformes; family Notopteridae; genus Chitala; species Chitala chitala. The sequence goes on from JABJVR010000025.1 coordinate 108,350, forward strand.
TGTGTGTGTGTGTGTGTGTGTGTGTATGTGGGGTGGAGGGGAGTCTCTGAATCATTCATCTTTCCTGGACTAAATAGAGAACTGAGTCAGAATCCCTGACTCTTCATGGCAGCAAACCCTAGGCCTGTATTTGAAAGGAGGTGTAGTGGAATGTGAAAGTAGTACGGTGAGAATCCCCTGGTAGTCGGGACAAGGGTGCGATTAGTCCCCCCAGCGAGGGACTCGGGTCTCTAGCTCAGTGGGCTAACTGTCTTGTCTTCTCACTCTGTGCGGGCTGCGAGGTTGTGACTTAGAGCCCTGGCCACCCCTGTAACAGAAGCACACTAACAGTGCTCTCTCTGCTTGCTAGAGCTCTGTTCAGTAGCTAGCAAACATGCAGTGTTAAAGGAATGCAGTAATCACAGAATCCATTGTTTTAACCCATCCTCGCCACAAAAATATAAGTGATGCCGTTTTGCTCAGGCGGTGCTTGTATATGGCAGGCTGGGGCAGAAATGTTTTTTTTACCGGCCCTGGTACTTTTTTGGGCGTAAGAATGGGAAGCGGAGGCAGCTCTAACTGGCATTATGGTGCCTCATTTGCCTCTGGGGGCTAAGAGCTGGACCCGGTGGGGGCTAAGAATCGGACCCAGTGAGGGCTCTGACCGAAGCATGAGTCAGCCCGCTGCCGATCGGCTGTCGCTCCCCGTTTCCGTCACACAGCCCGAGCGCTCTGGCTGGGGAGTCCCTCAGCCCTCGGTCAGGCGAACGGGAACAGGGAGCGAGCAGCAGGAGCCGGTGTATGGGGGCCGCCTCTGTGCTTTTATGTAACCGAGCCACTCTACTCTCTGTCGTGTAAACAAAGGACAGGAGAGGAACCCCCCTATCTCCATTAACAAGGGTGTCATTAGCGTGACTCTCCGCTGAGCTACCCACCTCCCAAAACATTGTCCCCTTTTCATTTTTAAAAGCATACCTTTCTTTTCCCATTTTTAACTTATGACAACAACAAGCTCAGATATCTTACAGGACTGAGGGTCTTTAGAGGGTGTATAGGTGGAACACCAAGTCCTATGTAAAGTCTGCCTGAGAGCACCTAACACGGTTCCTTAATCTGAATGTGTGCAGCCTGCTAATCACATCAATTTTTAAATAAGATTAATGGTAAAAGGTACTATCGAGTAATCCTGTGCTGAAAGAGTTGGAAAATGCTAGAAAATTTTGAAGGCTTGCATGTGTGTGGACTGTCTGATGGGCCAATGGAAATACGTTGGCCTTTGTCTCTTCTGCTGAGGAAACTCCGGGTTTAAGTCTCATCCCCGAAGACGGCGTGATGCTAGGCAGAGCCCTGTGTGCGTTCAGAGGACCGTGCACAGATGCCATGTGACACGTTCACTGCCATGAGCCGTGAGGCTGTATGGTGGCTTCATTCAAATGGCACCTTAAATAGCCATTTGTCAAAACAGTACTCACTTGACAGATTAGGTTTAAAACAAAAATTCTGAGCCTGTCTTTAGTCAGCACTTCCTGCTGAACAAGATGTGACCTCAAACGAAATAATCAGGAACTAATTGCAAATACCGTTTTATTTGTGTTTTTATTTTTGTTACTATTTTTTCCAGTAGTGTTAAAAGGAAAGACTGCAATTTTGGAAGAGGACATATTTGGATAAAGATGCTAAACAAGGAAAAAACACTGAAACAATTTCTGTGATGGTTAGAGAAATTACAGGTCCTGTCAATGGCTATGTTTGTCCACTCAGGTCGTCAAATGCGTTTATTTATGGAACTCAGATCTGAGTCAAGCAGGAAGTGTGGCCCATTGAGCCGGTTCTGTTCTGACATCTGGTGCCACATCCCTGCCAGGAACTCAACAGAACTCATGCCCCAGTACCTGGAACTGCCTCGCCTCCACAGCACCTCCACCCAAACATGGTGCTTTCCTCCCAGTCAGAAAAGGGCTTTCATTAGACTACAAAACCTCAAAATGGCTACACACACACAATGTGCATACACACATATGCAGACACACGCTCGCACCCACACGCGCACACACACTCTATTCCTTGTGTTTGCGTGTGAACACTGGAATTTCGTTCGCTGCCACACAGGTGTCTCTCCTGACTGTTTCGTTCAGTCTCAGCCTCCTATTCGCTGACAGTGTCCTGCCACTCGATTGTCTGCGAAGCGGCGAACAATTATCACCGACGTTCGCTCTTTAATTCAGAACCCTCTTTTACAATGGCTTCTGTCAGAGTCTTCAAGTCCTGCATTCATTTTTGAACAATTGGTTCTCAGTGATCCGCTCAAACGTGGGTTTTAAAGCCGTTCTTCGAACTGTTAAAAGTTTTAACTGATGACATTTGAAATGAACACATGGAAAGCAATTTTAGCTAATTAGAAAGGCTCTTCTCCCAAGTACTGAAACATTAAGATGACATACTGTTCATTCAGGATTACTTTAATTGGTCCAATTATTGTAATTTGCTTGCAATTACGTGTTGAGATAAAAGCATTTTGTAAAGCACATTTGTGTGATTTCTTTTATGTTAAATCCTAATAAGCGGCTAAATACTACTTTTGAAGAAAGAGCGGCGTTTTTAAAGTACTTTTTGAACTTTCCTGCACATGACTGACACGTTGCTGTTTTTCCGAGAGTGCTATTGTTAATCCACAGTTACATCACGTATGTGAAGCCCTGTGCAAAACTGGAACGGGCAAAAACATAGATGCCTTTTCCTTCCCTTACTTTTTTGTTGTCTAGAGAAAAAGTGTTAGCCCAGTACCATTAGTCCTGTTTTGTTAGACATCCACACACAATGATGATGATGATGATGATGAAGATGATGACAACAATGATGAGCATAATCATTATTATAGGAATGTGGACAGTGAGTGGCCAGCGTGGCTACAAACTGAGGTTAAATGTTTGAATCTCCAAGAAGAATCGCTTTCCGTTAATTACTTTGTTAAATGATTCAGCTGGATAAGTGAGAAAATGTAAAAGAAATAAATAAATAAAACCGGGAAAGACATTTCAGGATGTAATGATACAGCTGATATTAAATATGAGTGCCTACATTTTGCCGTGGTAGTCTTTAAAGCCGGCACAATTGTGATCCGGCCAAAACTTCCATTTGCGTCCCGCTGAGACTAAGCTGCCTCCGCAGTGTGTGCGTCAGACAGTTTAACCTCAACACCAATACCAAAAAACGTTAGACAGGGCTCTCTACCCTGTCTTTGGCTGCCCTACGTCACACAGAGCACCTTCTGTTGTGATTTTGTGAGGAGTGTTTTTCGTGAAATGCAGCCGTGCTCCTTGGGGAGAACAGGTCAGAGGTGTGGGTGAGCCCAGGTCAGACTGACACTCAGCACTGCCACACACTGACTCCATTGGACTTGACCTTTGCTTGTCATGGCACCCGTGGCCTGAATGGAGCTTTCTGTCTGTCTTTCTGGCAGTTACGGTCCCTCTTTGGCCTGTCTTCTCATGTGGACGCCTACGCAGATAATGCATCCCTGTTATAGCCTGACAGAGGCAGTGCTTATAACACTGTAACTCACTGACAAGTCAGCTGTTCAGCCACAACATTAACACACACAATGTAACTCTTCAGCCATAACATTAACACACACACACACACACACACACACACACACACACATACACACACAAACTCGTCAGTCATACTGGCGTGCATAAAGCTTTTTTGCTTTTAAAAAATTCAATGTACTAAATTCAGTTATTTACCATGACATCGTACTTATTCTGAACATAACCTTTTTGTCAAATTGTTATTTTTAGGTTATAGTATTACCAAAAAATGTTGAAAATGTGCCCAATTTGCAATGAGGTGAAAGAGTCAACTTTAAAATAAAATGAAATGGCATTTAAAACTTTTAAAATCGTGAGCCTGAAAAACTTTCAGGATATATCCGAAGTACAGAAAACATCAGCATGACAAATGTGTGTACCTTTGTAAATATTGTTTTTAAAATATATATGACAATGAATTCCTAAAAATGCATTTAACAAATGCCCGATTACTCTTTCAGTTTTCATAATTATTACCAGAAGTCTGAGATACCAGTGGCATAAAAAAATTAATTAAAATACTTATTTAAATATATAACTAAAAGAAAAGAAACGTCCAACTCTTCCTGGGGCTTTGGAACATCACACTTAGCTGACAGACAAATGGCACAGCAAGAGATACCACTGAAATAGAGAATTACATACATTCATCACAAGCAAATAATTATTAAAGGGAATAATTTCTTATCAGAAATACACAGAGCACAAACTCATCTACTGGTCTCAGAAAACCCCATGCTTACAAAAACATAAAAATGAGATTTCAATGAGTTTCCTAGCAGTAATTTTCTTAAAGTAAAACCAGTCTTCATAAAATCCAGTGAAAGCTTTTCATGACCTTGCAGTGGTCCTCACACAGTTATAAGTCAGCGGTAACCAAGGGCAACGTGGATGAGACCACGTACCCGAATGCTCTGAAACCGGTGTAACGTTGCCTTTGATGACACGTAAATGAGCGGAAACAAAAGCCACGATATTGAAACAGCGAGGCTTGTGTTGTTAGATGAAAAAGTGTATTTTAAAAGTGCATTCTTTATTACCTTTGAAACTATAAATGCGCACAAGTGCTTGTGTGTGTGTGCGTGTTTATGCCCTGCATAGCGTGTCATTAATGTGGAAAGATGGGCAGAGCTGTAAAAGGGCAGTCTGGCCTTTTGGGGGTCAGTTCCGACCTTGAAATGGGCGCAGTGACTCATTACCTCACCGTCACGTGTCGTGTGACGCAGAGGAAGGACAGAGTTAAGTACAAGGCAATGTGCCTTCTGGGAAGAGAGTCGTGGTGGAGCCGTTCTCAGTCAGACCCCAGAAAACAAAGAGAATCTATGTGAAAACACGTCTGATAAAATTGCAGTTTGTCCATAGGACAAACTATTAATCTGGTTTTCCGCTATGGCAGTGAACCCTACCCAGTTAATTTATGCGCAACAGCGGGAAGCGAAAAAAGATGACAAGTTAGTTACAGCTCTAGAAGGCATTTTGAATTTTCATAATTCTGTGTGCTGGGCCTCCCTTTAATTAGCCATGGCATGAAGCTTCCAGGGAGAAACTAAAAGCGGGGAGGGTTTCGCTCCGAATAAGAGACCCTCTCCAAATATAAATCCATCTTCCTTGTGTAATTACGGCCACTTTGGACCAGTCTCGCGCCCCTTGTATCTGTCCTGGGCTCACTTCTGAAAGAAGCAGATGACCTTCAGAGGAGTGACCTTCAGAGGAGGGGACAACCTTGGGCCATTACTGTCTGTCCAGTCCAGATCATACCTTCATTCCTGCTCTGTTTAACTGGTGTTACGCAGTACCTTGATTTGTAAAAAAAAAAAAAAAAAAAAGCACAGGATTTCAACAGAAAGTTTCAAAAGAAAGTTTCAAAAGAAAGTTTCACTCAAGCTCATCTGTCTGTGTCAGTGAGCCGATGTAATTTGTCAGTATGTGGCATATGCACTCATTATTGTACTGTATGTGAGTGTGTGTGTGTATACATATATACATACATATAATACATAAACACGCAAATAATACTGGAGTTTGAGCAGCCAGACTAATTACACATAAGTTCAATTATAAAAAAAGGAATTTTGAGCTTCCCCAAATGTCAGTCCATAACTACAGCTGCTCTCTCTTATAAACGTGGCACAGTTCTCACTATTCCACTCTTTTCCCCCTTACTATTTACGTGGCTGACTGGGGGAATAAAAGGCTCGCCTTGGTCTGTCGGAAAACCAATTATAGATTTAAACTTTGGCCTGATGTGTGTGTACATAAAGTTGTAAGGTACTGACACTGGAAATTCATTTTCAAGTCAAAAATAATGCCGACCAGGAGGGTGTTATGCTGGAAGCCTTTCTAGAAATATCTTGCGCTTCTCAGCTTTGTTTAAATGTGTACACGACAAATAAGATGGCGGCCCCCTGAGTGAAGTCATCTATTAAACCTGAGCGGGCATTAGCCAGGGGTCCAATGTGGCTCTTTGTACAAGAGCACGTCAGGCCTGTCTGTTGGAGGAATGCGTGTGACATCAGCAGCAGCCACGACCGCAATTGTTGCCGTTTTTTAAAATTGAGAACATAGATTCTGTTCAGCGACTTCGGAATACAAATGCGCGTTGGCGTTTTTTTTTTTTTTTTTTTTTACAGCTTCTGCTGAGCCATTTTTGAAGGGGGGGCAGGGGGTTGGGGTGTTAGCGGATGGCCCATTGAAGGCACTCGCCGAGTCGAGCGGCGCGTTCAGAGTGCCGGCGGTGGCTGGACAGAAGAGGGAGGATTGTGTCCACGCTTCCTCACTCAGCTGTGACACGTGGGCGTTCTGAACAAGAACGACGGAGACGGCGAGATGGCTGTTCTGTGCTGAAGCAGCAATGAGATCTGCTTGAGAATCTCAAAGGGAGGGGGACACCCCCCACCCACCCTCCACATACTTTACCGGCCTTTGTGGCGATACAGAAGATCAATGGTGCTATTGTGAAAGCCCGTGGCTCACACAATTCCTAAGATGTTTCCCCTCTGCAGTTTAAACGGCCATTCTATGGACTTACAACCCAGAGACCTTAGACGCTCCCTCTGGGTGACGATGTTAAAGATATATTTTATTTGTTGATTTGAGTCCATGCTACGCTTTCAAGAACTTTTGCAAGAAGTGATCAGTTTTAATTGCTGTAGATGCCTTGACCGAGCTGTATCACAGTCACCTGACTCAGAAGCATCCTGTTTTGGCTGTGAGGAATCGAACGGAGATTGCGGAAGTGTTCTGCTGGTGGACAGAACGCTGTCGGCTGCTCGAACGAGCTCCATGTGTGCAGTTTCCAAAAAAACGTTCATCTAAACGCAAACTTGTTACGGCAGTACTCAGTATGTTTGTTTGTTTGTTGTTTATGCTCCAAGTGCAGGAGCTTTGTTTCAGAGCAAATGTTTGATAAGGGTGGTGTTTAGGCAGGGAGCGGGTGGGGGGCTGTAGTGAAACACTCCAGCAGCCGAAAGACACCGAGGGGTCCCTTGTGGCTGACCGGTGCACCAGACCACGCGTCTGAGCAGACAGTCTGTTGTGAGTCTGGAGGGTGAAGCTGCCGGTGTCGTCCCGGCGGTCTGCATGACGGCAGTGCCAGCTCCGTGGGCAGCCTTCCTGTTGTCCTTGGAAGACGCGGCTCAGCGACCGCTTGCGGGGCGCCGCTGTGGGCCAGGCTAAACAGAATGTTTGACGGCGCTGTCCTTTCGGCAGTCCTGGACCACATCGACAGCCATAGCTGGCTCCTGACGTGGACGCGAACGTGTCAGGATAAACAATTCACTGGACTGCTTCTTTAAAACGTAATTGGATTTTATTTATTTATTTTTTTTAATCTACGGCAGCCACGGTGTGCCGATCACTCAGCATGAAACTGTGAGCTCATACAGGATCTCCTTGGCCCCTTGCTGCAGAAAGCTCAGTGGATTCCTAAAAAAGGGCTGACCACTGGCTGTGACAGACTGGGGTGACGTGAGTGTCGCATGTGGACTTCCTGTGCTAGGGAACTTCCTTCTCTCAGGCAGCTGTTGTCGCTGGCTGTCTTTGGCCTGTGTCTGCACGCAAACAGACAAACAAGCAGCGGCCCCAGATGTAGGCCACGCCGAGGCCGGCGCTGTGAGGCTGTTTACACTTGGCTTGTGGGAAAGACGTGAGCTTTGCCCACACCCAGTTGCCCTCACGTGGAGGTCTATCGTCGCTGAGTGCAGGAGCACGTACCTCCTGTAGGCTGCTCAGGGCATGTTAGAGGTCTGTGAGGGAGCAGGAGGAGGAAGTCTTTCTTCTGACCAGCGCTCCACCCCTTGTGCTGTGACTTCTGGGCCCTCGCTGCTGTCCGCAAATGACCCTGGCCATGCAGGTGTCCCTCAGCGGAGTCGAGGCCTAATTTCTCCCATGTGAGAGATCAGCTGAGCATGTCATGCTGGGGGGGGTGGGGGCTCTGACTCTAAATGGGAGCAGCGGGGAGGCTTCAAGGAGCACAGTAGAGCTCATTGTCCAGTGGGAAAAATCTGTGTGGACACCAGGGGGCGCAAACACAGCTCTCATTCTGGACATCCAGGTTGTGAGTCACACTTCCAGCTTGCTGTACATGCTAATCTGTAAAGTTAGCGGAGACAGCTGGTGCTCTACATATAACGTGTGCTTTTGGGTTGCTATAGTAACGTTAGTATTGCTACTTTAAAATTATTTTATTAATAATATAGATAACAATAATCCTCAAACTCTGTAACAATGTTTAATGATAAAAGCATACACATTATTCTGCATTTTGTTAGGGCAAACAGTAAGATTGGGCGTAGTTACAAAATTGAGACTGTGGGTTATTTAAGTGAAAGAGCTCTATAGATTTGCCTTCAAAGATTGTATCCATCTCATGGTATTAGAAGTTTTGGCATGGAAGACTACCCTCTGTTCACTGAACTCTGAGATTTTGACCAGGCACTGGTTCTAAACTGGCGACCCACCATGACCAGGAAGGGAAACCCTGCAGCTCAGTACAGCAAACCGAGTCTCCTGACTGGGTGCACATGTTGGACCTTGCCTCACGTTTTGACTCTTTTCCAGGATTTCCAAGAACATCCCCACCACGAAGGACGTGGAGCCCCTGTTGGAGATTGATGGCGATGTGCGCAGTTTTGAGGTCTTCCTGTCCTCCAGGACCCCTGTGCTCACGGCGCGTGATGTCGAGACCTTCCTACCCTGTACGGTCAACCTGGACCCCAAGCTGCGAGAGATCATTGCTGGTAACCGTCACGGAATGCGGGCCTCCCTGAGCAGGGGCGTGGCTCTGAGTCCTGTCTTCTGATTGGCTGTCTCGCCACTGGGACTTTGGTTCCTCTGCTTGACCATCACCAGCTTCACACTTGGCAGCTTGCGGCTGGTTTCTGGCGAGTGCTGGCGTGCTATTTTTGGTTGCAGTCCTGAGTCTCGAGTAGTGGAGGTACGCTAACAGTGGCCTTGTTGTCGTTGGCGACAGGCGGGGGGAAGAGGGCCGCGGCTCAGGCGAGCCATCTTCCGGTAACATAAACACCTGGCCACCTGTACGGGCCGTCTCCGGGACGCCAGCGGCCACAATACCCCCTTTGTGCTCCCTGCCGGGTCATTTTGCAAGCCTGCGATGGCGTCAGTGTGGGGACCGCTCTGACCCGGGCTCAGTCTCTGTCAGACCATGGCTGTGTGTGAGAGAGCAGGAGAATGCTTCAAGCTGCAACAGTGACAAACCTCCCAGTGGCATTTCCTGGGTGTGACTGTCACCTTTGCTGACCATTTCTCTCACTTCTGCATTTGGTTTTGCTAAAAGTGTCCACAGTTTTTTTTTATCTCCGCTGCCAGAGCAACACATGTTCCCTTTTAGTGCCCATTTCTGCTCTTAAAATGGCAACGACTGAAAATATATCATATTCTTCAATATTATTATTCAATAGTATAAGTTGTTACAGATGATGACGGGGCTTTGAGCGGGGTGGACCGTTATAATTGCTTTGAACCATAACTGCTGTTATCAGCTAATTCAGAAAAAAACAATTAAGTATTTTCTGAGGGCGAAGTGTCAGTATGAAGTGGTGTTGGGTAACTCTGTTGGGCTTATTTGGGCTGGTGTGTGTCCGTCGTCTGTGTGTTACTGCTCTGTATGTCTGGCATCAGTGCACGCCTGTCACTTTAGAATGGCGCTCAGTCTGTTGTTTTGGCTGACTGGCCTTGACCTGTGTGATGATCAACCCCCCATCCACAGACGTTCGGGCCGCGAGGGAGCAGATGCACATGGGGGAGGTGACGTACCCTACGCTGCCCCTGCAGGACACGTCGCCTCCCCGCGCCTCATCTGCTTTCAGCCAGCCTCTCACGGCCTGCTCACCCAGCTCCCCCTGCTCAGGCACCTTCCCGGGCCCTGGGGTGCTGTCCCCCCAGTCACACAGCAGTTACTACAGTGGCCTGACAGGTCCGCAGCACCCCTTCTACAACAGGGTGAGCCTTCGCCTGGAAGCGCCGCTCAGGCCTGTTTACTCACACCTGTCTTTTGCAACTTTAAGACAAAATACTAAAATTAATTATTTATACAATATCATGTCTATCTGATTATATAACTTCTCAGCTGAACACAGATGCAAGTTTAATGGCAAGAAAATACTAAAATGGTAATAAAATGATGTAGCACACGTGTACTATTCTGTGAAGAGCTTTGACAGTTAAGTTGGATAACACTTGAGTGACAGCCATACACCCCTCCCCCCACAGACAGACAGTCAGACACACACACACACACACACACACGCACACGAGTACCCAGCTTCATTGCATCCCCATCCCATTACAGTCCTCTGTATTTCTCATTGTGCTGTTGGCAGCACTGAATGCATTCCCATTTTCCCGTTTTGACGTCTCCCCCACCACTACAGAAATGTGTCTGGGGCGCAGTTGATTTTTGCGTGTGTCATACATCGGTTTTGTACAGTAGCCCTTCACAGTTCGCATTTTATCTATTCTCCCCCACTCATAGCCATACTTCCCCCAGCACGTGTACCACCTGCCAAGGCACTTTCTCCCCAGCTCCCATCATACCCCTCCACGTCCATCCATAAAACTAGGATTTCCCAGGGATCCAGACTGTGGACTTGTAAGTACAACACAGAGCTTATCGCTGGTTGACACTTACACTGTGCAATTTATCGTTTGTTCAGTTTATTTTTATGCATCAAATTCAGCTGCATGTGCAGTGTTGTGCTAAAAAAAATCTGTATCTCTTTCACCCAATCAGAAGACAGGTTTACCAAGGCTTAGGCGCCTCTGAAAAAACACAAAATGTACGGGTGACTATTCTGGGCATTCACATGTTGTCTTCAGCGCTTGTGGGTTATCTGTGTTTCTCTTCATATTAGACCATATTTGAAGTAAAAATGACAAGACATCTGTGCCATGAGGTGCTCTGGGCTCATGTGGGTTACATGATCACATGCTTTCAGGTTTATTGTCCTAATGCTCTTAATGCTTTGCCTCTCTTTTTCCCCTGTGTTTTCCTATTGGGTACCTTCACTGGGTCTTTCTAACTCCATTGGCTCCGATTTTACTCATGCAGCCTTAAGGTCTGTCCTTCTCGTCTGTGCTTATCAGGGCGTAATTGAGGAGGACGCCAGAGAGGGTCTACATTCTCCCACTGTTCCTTCCATGGTAACCCAGTACAGACAGCATGTTGTGTGTTGCTTATGCTTTCACCAGTCGCACATACGTGCATGTGCACACACACGTATACACACACACACACACACACACACACACACACACACACACACACACACACACACTCATAAGCATCGGGACATGCAAGTAGATGCATACAGAGTGACACACACACACACACGCTCATAGGCATCGGGCATGCATACAGGGTAAGACACACACACACACACACGCACGTTTCCACTTATGCACAGACTCGTATGAGTGCAAACCCACAAGCACAGATGCACAAATACAGACAAACACTCCGGGGTGAGACGGAGTCACATTTGAGCTGCACATAAAGCAGCAGAATGCGGACGTGTGCTCCCTATGCCACACACGCACACGCGTATGCACACATGAGGCCCTAACGGTGCTGGTCTGGAGGTACTAACACTAACACACTCACCAGCTGTAGTTGGACAGCACTCACCATACCAGATTTGTTTCTCTTCATTTTATTCTCTCCTTCCAGTCTGTCATGCTGTGAGCCTGTCTGGTTTTCTCATATTAAAAATGTGACTGACAGGGAGCAGCACAGCTCAGTGTAATGACACCAGAAACGGTCCATTGTTTCACGCAAGCTGAGGTGTGGAGGCTCCAACTGGACCAGTGTTTGATTAGATGAAAACAAACCTGGACTAAGATATTTTTTTCCTGTGATTGGTGGGGCAGGGTCACTTCCTTTGTATAAATGATGAATGGGTTCCAGCCATGGGGGGGCTGGGGGGAATGTGTCATCAACCACGATATGGTGTCCTTTTTTAATCCCTCGAAGCACTGCACACCGATTGTGAAACACATACGCACAGGGAGGTTCAGATGTCTGAGAGTCATCGTGACAATGCATGTCGGCAGAATTGGAGCTCTGCGACAGAAGCACACGTGTGCCACGCCCTTCGGTGCAGTCCTCCCGGGGACCTGAGCCAGAGCCTTCCACTCGGAGCGCAACTGTTTTCCCTCACTCATCTGTCACACCGAGAACATTTTCTGTTCTCTTACGAAACACCCAGCTGTAGCGTTCGCAGGAGACGGCACTACCGCTGTGCTGGCAAACTCATGCACCAATCTTGCCGAATCCTTTTGCTTTTTTTTGGATGTTCCTGTACCTGGTATCTTAAGTGCACGGTAATGTTGGGCAGCACCGGAATGCCCATCACTGTGCCCTTATGACTGATTTAACCAGATGGTAAAAACTACACAGTGAAGTGTAGTTTTTAGCATTTCTGTGGCTACATGTCTCAGAATGCCCACTCAAACTCTTCCTTAGTCTGTTGGGTGGGTTAGTTTTTAAGCCCAGAGATGGTGTGTATCCTTAATATGAAAAGTCTAGGGTTCTGTTCCTAGCATCTCCAGTTTTAGGGGCAGCGGCAGGTTAGCAGTTAAGCTCGTGAGCTGGTAACCAAGAAACATGCTCAGTAGGACCCACCGTAGCCAGTAAGATCCTGAACTTGAGTTCCTGCACTGAAAAAGCCAAGTTGCGCCAATGCATTTTAAGCTGGTTCAGATTTAACCATCAGATAAGCAAGTACAGTACATGAACTTCCTGGCAGATGTTCTCCCAGTGCCCCCCCTCCCTCAATTATGTAGCGGGGGTGGGGGGGTAGGTCCTATTTTCCTGTTGATGAGCCCGGATTTCACTGTCATGAGATGAGAATTAGCCTCCGTGTTTCACTCCTCTGACTGCGTGCGGTGTGACAGGGCCCCTGCTTGTAGCCTTAAAAAGACACTTTCTCATGAACACCCCCCCCCCATCCCGCTGTCTCCTTTTCCCATCCCCCCCTTCTGCTCAAGCACACTAATTACTGTCTTATCACAGGCAAATTATTTTTGTTTCCCCCATTTTCAAGGTGATGTAACGGTAATTGTAGTGTTTCACTTTTCTCTTTTTCTTTTCCTGTTCTTTACTTTTTCGCGTTACCTTTTTGTTGTTCCTCCTGTGAGGTTTAAACCCGGTCATCCGCCCCTCAGACCACACCAGACCAAGTAATGGACCCTGTTTACCCCCCTGGTCATTATATTTTAGGTGCGGTATCATCCCAACACATTACATACCTGAGTAAAGTTTACAACAAAAAACGTCTTGAAACACAGTCTATTTTGATCAGTGACATTAAAGGTTGGCCACTAAAAGTCCAAGTTACGTTTCACGTTTTACGTTTAATAAACACTGCCCTTTTCCTGACTTCCATTTCAGAGACCTTAGATGCTTCACTGCAGCTTCATTTTGACAAGCCACAAAAAGGGGCTTTTTTAGGTGGGGGAGGGACCCTGCTAGGGACATCGATTAAATGCAGTGCTTCCATTACTGAGCATTTTTAATAACCCGCTTTACAAAGAGCTGCATCGAGCACTTCTTTGTATGTTTTCAGCTGTAGTTTTATATCAACGCCACACCATTTCTGTACGGGATACGAATCGCTTTGGCTGTCAGCATTTAATGGGAAGTGAAAAGGCTAATTAGCTGAACTGGTGCTTTGAAATGAACACCCAGAATGCTGTGGGCCTGCTCCTTAATATGGTATTGGGAGCACTTATTGCAGTCCGGCTCCTGAGGCGTGTTCAGGAACACGCCAATGTCAGACGTAGACAATTGCCTTACACTCCACTTACACGCTGCTAGCACTGGGGTGGAACTTTTGAATGAGAAAGTATTTACCATTCCTGTATTTATTCTACCCCCACCCTACCAATGCTGAGATTCCATTTTTCCTCCTTAGTACGACACCCACCACCCCAAAACCAAAAAAAAAAAAATCTTTTAATCTTCTGTTTTCCCACACATTTTCTCCTGCTGTTGCAGTAATAATGTGACTAGAGAAGTGTATATAATTTTTCTAGTCTACCATTAATTGTTGAGTCCTGACAGGGCAGCCGGGAGAGGCACCTATAAGTAGACCTTTCCCTGCCATGTCTTTATACACACCTTGGACAGGACAGTCCAGAGACCATGATTGGGGTGTGTAGTCTGAAAGTTATTGTGCTGTACTATGTCTTGGCTTTTTGTAAATGTAGCGCCTTACAACCAGAAGTATGGTGCATACATATGCATATACATGGTGTACACTCACCTGTAACAAAAAACGCATGGACTCTACACCAACCTGAAAAATACTCAGAAGTGTGTATCAGTTTGAGAAGTGCATATATATATATATATAGTTTAGAAATTTATATTTGGAGTGTTTTGTGAGGACTTTTAGGCTTGACAAGTGACTAAATTGATTTGTAAAAAACTAAAATAAGTATGAAAAATAATTAAAACTTTATTAGTCTTATGTTGGCCATCTTTTGGTCACTTATGCATGAAGTAACAGTGCACAGGTAAACATGTGTTCTCAGAGGAACAGTATACCCACCTACCACACACCACTTTGCCCAACCACATGTAAACACAATTAATGCCTTGGGTCAGACTGTAGCAGCGTTTTACCTCATTTAAGACAGAAGTTAGGATTCCTTTTTGTTTGAGGACGTCTTCTCTGGTTTTAACTTTGCATGCCAGCATTTCGTCCAGCAGCTTCGAGTGATGAGGACACAGTGAGCATGCGTTCGTGGACAGCTCTGATGCTAACATCGCGGTTCTGGTTTTCGGTCAACTGTCGGACAGGGCCCTGGGGTGACTCCATCCAGCCCCCCCGCAGTCCCGCTCAGCTCCCTGACTACGGACAACGTGTGTGAGAGGGTCAGGCAGATTGAAGGAATCGACTCAAGCATGCTGGACCAGTACTGCAGAACAATCAAGAAGGTTTGTCCTGTGTTGTCGTCAACATGTGTGGCCTTCAAGCCCTCCGCCATAAAATGGAAAGCTTCCTTGTTTTCCTGTTTTATGACATGATGCAGGTTCTTGTTTATGGTTTGATGGTTCGCCACTTTTTCTCATAGACAGAAAAGGCAGCCTGCCCCCATGTCATCGCTCCCTCCCTTCCCACCCCCACCCATTCTGATTTCTCTCCCAGGCCAATGTGAATGGCAGAGTGCTGTCCCAGTGCAACCTGGACGAGCTGAAGAAGGAGATGAACATGAATTTCGGTGACTGGCACCTGTTCAGGGGTCTGGTAAGCTGGATGAAACACGCAGAAGTATGCAAGAAGGACTCGTTTCTCTTCAGCTCCAAACACTGCGCGTCTTGTGTGCGCGCGCATGCACGGGGGCACGCGTGTGCGGCTGCGTCTTTCTCGCCGATATTTCGGATTTTATAATCCGTGCCTTTTGAGAGTGCAGCCTGTTCTAGGTTGAAATCAGTAACACATGTAGCTTCATCAGATTTCCTTTTCAGCTTATACAAATGAATGTTGTGCTGCCAAATGCGGGCGGCCATCTGGTCCAACACGGCTGATACTGGGATGAAGGAAAGTTATTGTTTGAGAGAGAACAGTCGAAGATCTGAATAGATGGACTTTGGTTACCAAATGCAGGAAATTCTACCAGTGCAAAACAGCATCAACTGTTTTTGTGTATTATGACTTGAGTCTTCATTAAGTAGTAATTGGTTTACATACATTTTCCATTTACTTCCCATATACGCTGTCTTAATGTAACTACTTCTAAAATATTTTAAGCATGGACAAAATCACCTAGTTTAAGTTTCTTGGTCTTGTTAACATTTTCAAAATCATATTACATTAAAAAGAATGTTAAACCTGTAGGAGACACACTTTTAATGGAACAGCATCTTGAGAAAGAATAGCTTTATTGTCATCATGTTAATTGAGCAGCACAATTATCCTCTGACATTTTTAATATTTTTGAACACTGCTTGTAAGTAAACTCAATGCTTATTGTGTCAAACAGAATAAATCGTGGACAAATTGTTCCTCTCATCTGTTGTAGCACACACTGAACACCAGCTAAACACTATTCTCACACCACAGCATGGATAAAACTGTAAGCGGCCAGTGTTATCTCTGTGTCCACCATCAACCCCCCACCCATGATGCAGGTGATGGAGTTGCGTCATTTGGAGAGCCAGGAGCCATACAAGGAGCACTGTGCAGTCATCAGTGGGGGTGGAGTGTTGCTTGCAAATGGTGAGGGGACTCCTGGTGGCGATGCGGTTGCCGACGGTGACCCCCAACTCAGGTACAGCCTGAACCTCAGCTACGAAGAGCTAAACCACGCTGGCGTAGATGGGCTGCAGCCACTCGGAAACCACGTGTGGACGGTGAGAGCCCCCCGCCACACATACACACACATAAAACACCAAATTACTGCCAGAGCAGTCCATTAGCACACCTGCATGTGAATAACTATGTCTATGGGTGCAAGTTGGAAAAAGAAGGGATGCCAGTTCTTCTCTTTTTTGAGAGCAGTATATTATATGTACTGGGGGTAGCTGGAATTCGAATAACAGAATTTACACCTGTCCACCAATGTCCACCCAACACATATTGCATAGTAGGGAGAGGAACGTTTTTAGCTTTCACATGAAAACACAGTTCCTCTTAATGGCCTGTCACCTGCCCTCAAGGCCCTGTTCTGCAGAAATCAGACTCAGCAAAAGAGAATTAGGATGTGGTCTTGGGTTGAGGAACAGGCTGGAAAATGCTGACCCTCCCAGTGGAGGTGTTTAACGGAACTCCCTGCTGAAGCTGACTCGAGGTCCATGTACTGGGGCGGTCCTCACCACAGAGGGCTGTGGGGGTGTAGTCAGCTAAGTCTCACATATTTGGAGGTGTTACTTCTGTCTCTGTTTTCACTGATGACAGATCACCACACACACACATACACACACACAAACACACACACACACACACACACACACACATCATGTCTGTGCGTGCCTTAGTTTAAGATGTGTGTCTCTATTAGGAGAACCTCAACTCTCAGTACCCTGCACACCTTAAGCCCCCACAGACGTCCAGTCTCATAGGGGTGTGTGTGTGTACCAGTCAGCACCAATGATGCGACGTGCACATTAATCTTGGATGCCTGCCCTCCCAGGATGCCATCAACAGGACCCCAAGCATGTGTAGCCTGACCTCCCATGAGTCGTCTAGCGACATCTGCAAGCTGACGGACCAGCAGCAGGCTGAGTACCGTGATGCCTACAGGGAGTACATCTCGCAGATGGCCCAGCTGGAGGGGTCGGGTAGTGGGGGGGTGAACAGAGGGTCCCTGGCCTCCCAGGACAGGGCTGGAGAGGCGGCCCAGGCGGCCCGCAAACCTACCACCCAGAGAACGAGAAAGACCATTGACACGAAAGACCTGGACTGCCGTCCCCTGGACACCACTGCTGAGGAGGAAGAGAAACCCCCATCGATCCTGGGCTGCAGGCCATCTGGTGACAGGGCTGGCCTGTTCTCGGCGCCGGAGTCCAGGCTCAAGGGTGCTAGCCTGCAGTACCACAAAGTGAACAGCGATGAAGATGAGTCCGGGGCTGAAGACACAGACCACACACCCCTCCTCAAGGGGGGGAAGAAGCCACAGGCCAAAGCCGCTGCCGGTACCCGCCCACCCAGTGCCGTGCTTGACAAGGATTCCACCGACTCGGGGGTCCGGTCCAGCAACAGCTCACCTGAGCATTCTTTGCTAGAGAAGAAGGCAGGCCTAGCCCGGTCCGAGGCTGAGCCCGACCTTATCGAACTAGAGCAGGAGAACCCTGTTGTTAGGAGGCCCCTGCGTCACCCTCTGAGCTGCCAAGCAGAGCCCGCCGTGGCCCGCGTGTCCGTCTGCTCTGACACGCTGTCGGACTGCAGCGTCGGCCTGGCTGCTATCGGCCCGGCCGACAGCTTTCCCACCAACCAGGCGCACGAGCTGAGCCGCACCCTCAGTGACACCGCGCTCAACAACAGCGCCAACACTACACAAGAAGGCCACGCCAACCCCCAGATCATCATCATCACCCCCGGCACCTGCACTGACCTGGGCCCGAGGAGCAAGAACCAGCACGGCACGTGGCACAGGAGAGCCACAGCATCACCCGACAGCTCGGCCTTCGTGGAAGAGCGCGAGAGCGTTCTATAACGGCCAGAACGCCGCGCAATCAAAACAGAAAACAAAGCTGAGCACGACACACAGATCAGCAGACCGTATGAAATCGAATTTGACATCTGAACAAATGCCATTTCAAGAATACGCTTAAAAAAAAATCAACAATAAAGCAGCCTCCTACCTTAGTATAAAACTTTTAGGATAAGAGTTTTGAATTTCAACAAAAGCACGTGATCGAAAGGGTGCAAGTCACTTTTGTGTGTTCATATGTTCATATGCAGCCTCTTTGCTGTTTTCGGCTTTGCATTATCTTAGCAAATAGTAAAAGGGAAAAAAACAATAATAGTGATAGTCTGAATAGAACAGTGATGTAGGAATTAGCAGCGTGCTTAAGATTTCCGTTCGCCCATGATCCCTCTGTTCCCTTTGAAGAGCCTCATCTGACACCCTTTGCTAGGCGTCAGTACGATCCCAGACAATCGGAAACGTGTCGGCTCATTTAGGTATTTACCGCTCTTAATCAAAAGCAATTCTAGTCTACTTTTCTAGTTTTGCCCTATTTATATAATTAAGAAACTGAATGTTCTCTAATAGCCTGAGAATGAAGAAATAAATATTGCAAGTATTTTGAACTAAATACGCCTGTGTAACCTTAGCTTGTTTTTTTTTTTCTCATCGCCACGACTATGAAGTCTTTAAAATGCACGGATTATCCGATATGTTAAATTAAATTCAGTCGTGTTTTACCAATTGATAAGGACGTTACACGTTAATGCATATACATAAACATGTAATCCGTAAATCTGCAAAAAAAAAAAATAAATAAAATAAAATAAATAAACACGAGTACCCTTAAATATAAAGGGGCGCATGTTCTTATTGGAAAGTTTATAGAATATTTTAATTGCATCACACAATTCTACGGGTTTAACATATAGTACACAGGTATAGCCACAGACTACTACAGAATTCATTTTACCTGGGCTACAGATGTAAAGAAAGGCAATGGAGCAAAGAAAAGGGATAACAGTTAGTCCTTATAAATATGTAAATGTGGTATGTATTTAGTTAAAAAAATTTATTGTTTAAAAATAAATTTGTGTTTATAATGAGACCCTCCTTCCACTGCAGTAACCGAATGCTAATTACAATTATTTTCCTTCATATCACGGAGAAGTACTGAAATTGCCCGGGCCGCAACGTCCATTGAATTTGTTCTCCACTGATAACTTTCATTTTTAGAATAAAACCATGCATTTTTTTACAAGTTTTTACTTAAAATAATCGCGCACAGTTCATTGCACAATAACACGGTGCTGGAGACGGTTTTAATAAAACGCGCAGAAATGTTTCTGTTAACACTCAATGAAGTTTCAGAAATTTTCAGACTAGCGCGTATAACACAAGGGAGTCGCGACATCATGCATCGCGTAAAATAAGATGCGAGTGTGTGTACACCTGCCCTCGTCACCGTGATAATAACACGTAGTGGAACAGCCAGCAGATGGAGTGCTCTTCATGCAAACCAGTTGACCTACAGAAAAACGGAAATCCGCTACATTCAAAAGACAAATTTATTTTTATGCGGCGACGTAAACTGTGATGTCTGAAGAAATAACTTTCGTTACTTTTAATGAAGCCTTTATTTCATAGTGCCTTACCTAGGTTCATTTTTAAAATGTTATAAAAACGCTATATGAAATACTACTTTCGGCAACCCAATCAGTTAATAACTGATAACTTTGAATATTCGCATACGATATTGTTTAATACGGTTTTCATTCAGCATGTATGTTGCATAAAACTTTACTTTTGACAGTTGTTTCAATATTTTATATAAAATTTGTGTTTTTATTTTAAGATATAAAAATTATATAGAAACGCGTAATCTACCAACTACAACTATTTAATTGTTTTGTCACTATTTTATGTGGGCAGATTGTCAAAGTGGAAAGTTAAAAAGTTAAAACGTAGGTGGAGGATCGATACCTGGACCGCGTTGTTTTATGTATTTCCGATAGGGGGCGCGCTGTACGCTTAAACATATTTCCTGAGCACCTTTAATTTTTTGCACGTTTTTACTACATCATATTTCATACATTTACATTGCGGAGAGCAGACTTCGAAGAGGCAAAGAAATTAACGTAAAACGAATACTGCTTTTCCTCATCTTAACTACAGCACAGTTTTCAGGGGGGTTGCACGACACTCTAGATGTTAAAATCTCCTTTGCAACGGAGAAACGAATTTTCGTTTTTTTTTTCGTTTTAGCAGACGAGTAAGCGTACTGTACAAGGCTCATCTTTTGACTGTGCATATTTTGTAGCAAGGACAGAATGAAAACAGTTCATACCGACTCGCGTCGAGGAAACACCTGTTTAACCCAGGTGAATTTTCTACACACAGGTGAGGCAGCGGTTTTGCGTCTTACGGTAATTTTGCATGGTAAGTAAAATCGCGGAGAACTGGATTGCTCTTTTGCATTAACCGCTCGAATCCGGTGCCCCCCCCCCCCAAAAAAAAACGATTACGCCAAGACAACTGTTTCGCTTTCACTCTCACAGAGCGTCGTCATTAAAGGAACAGCAACTTTTGGTAAAATAAACCATTGCCGATCTACACCCATATTTATAAACAATCCACTAACTAAACAAACACATAAGTTGCGAAGCAGTCTCAGTATTTAATGTCAATGCATAAATGTAGCCAGCTGTTTTCTGGTCAACATGCAATTCATTATATCCGATTACATTATACGGTCACTGACAAATACAGATATCGTCATTGATAATGGCCCGCTTTGCAAATTGTTGATTCAATAACAATTACTGTTCATGGACAAACCCTTTTATATAACCATTGACCTATTGTCTTACAAAAAGTGAACGAAACCATTGTCACCTTAAAATGTTGCGCATTTTAATTTTTAAACATAAAAGCCATTAACTGCTTCCAAAAGGGAGACACACTCAAATAAAGCATTTGATTTATTTATGTATAAAAGGTACAATTTACAATATTACTTTTATAAAAAGTTTCAGCATAATTAAGTACAGCATTACATATTATGCAGAAATTTGCAATCTCTGCAACTATACAATGTTACAACTCCAATTATAGAGTTCACAGGGGTTCATTCGTTCATTTCGTTTTTACCACGTCCAGTCCTTTACGTGCCAAAAAGTAACAATTCTGACAAGACAGACTAAACTTTATACAATAACTAACCAAGTTGTCTTCTATACACGCTCCACCTTCGCAAAAAAGCAAAGATTTCTCATGGGGAAAGGGAGGAGGTCTTGACAAGATTCTTCTTTAATTCTTTTTTGCTCCCACGGTAGGGAATATACCGAGCCTTCCATCTGAAGAAAGGACAAACCAAGTCTTTAAGATAAATAACTATAAATGTCCAAACTCATAACATAGAGATTGTCCTTTTAAAGTCTCTTGATTCGATTAAAGAAGAAATCCAAACCGGGAAAAAAAATAATTGGGGAAAAAATTATTTTCCCAGGTCATGGTTTTTTTTTTTTTTTCCATTTTCTTTTTTTTTTTTTTTTTTTTTTTGTCTTAACCAAACACCTGCAAAAGATTGAGAAAGAGAGGCGTGTTTTGAAAATGCAAACAGGGCAGAGATCCGGACAGACTGGCGCCAGGGAGGAAGCCGCAGTTTTAACATTTAACCAAACACTCAAATACTGGGCAAACCCTGGACTCCAGATGTGCACGCTCGCGCACCCGAAGAGCACATCCTAACGACTTGTGACTTAGAATCTGGTATCGTATCAAGTTAATTGCAGTTTTGACGGCGCCTACTTTTCTCTTGTATCAATTATTTGCAGACGTCAAGCGGCGATCCGCATGACTATTATTTCGACAGTGCAAAACGTTTCTCCACCTAACACTTTGCTAGTTTTAATTTAGCAAATGGGAAACTTTAAAAACCCGTTAAAAAAACTGCAGTAACAAATCGAACCATTTTTTTATTATGAATTCCCGTATTTCTAGTTCATCACTGCCGCAACCATACACATTAAAATTATTTTAGAATAAATACAGGAATGCAGTTCCTCTTTAAGCCTCTTTGTAAGCGCCGTGTTACTGCTATGAACACTGCGAGTTCAAATAGATGTGTTAGCGTGAGGAAAATACTGTACTTACCAGTTTAACGATAGAGCGCCTTGCTGTCATCTGTCCTCGTTTCTGTCGGACATTCAGATGACTGCGAACAGACAAACGGATCCTTAATATTATAATATGCATATACTTAAAATACTGTACACGCTTGGATAAAGGTTTTTACATATTTCGTCATGTACGCAAGCATTCTATTACGGCGACTTTACTTATCGTAGTAAATTTGTAAGTAAACTACAAGTTAAATTATCTTTTCGCATAAGCAATTGTGTTTTAAATAACTGTGAACTACTCGGTCCCACGCATTTATTGTTTTAAACCGTCGGACAGGCAGAAATTCCAGCACAATCCGGCCGCGTTACCTGTAATGAAAGGATGCTGATATCTGTGTTAAGGGTTGTCAAGGGAGTCCTGGATGTCGCCTGTCCTGGTCGTTGGTGTTGGTGGTTAGTAATAGCGGAATTCGAGTCAAGGGCGATCTGCAGGTCCAGAATGTAGTCGATCACATGCTGCAAGATTTCCATCTTACTGACGCTCTTGTTCTGAGGGATGCTGGGCACCAGCTCCTTCAGTTTAGAGTAACAATCGTTCATGTTGTAGAGCAGGCTTAGGGGATCATCCACGGGAGTCTTGCTCCGGGAGATTCCGAGACTGTGGTCTGCCAAGTTTGCGCTATTTTTCCTGAAAGATCGCACTGGGCTTATTGCTTTCATGTTGACGCTTCGTACGACTTCGTCTGTCTCAGTTCGCTCGCGCAACTCTACGTTCGTCCTGCGGCTCGGCTGAGAAGTAAACGGACTGAATTTGCAAGCTGTCATTGTCGTTTATATATTCACTAGGATGGGTTTGCCAAGCAGATGCACAGGTGATTTTTACTGGCTGGAAAATTAAAGTCAATCATCCTGATGGAGGCATCGTACTGGCTGTTCGCCTATTACGAATAAATCCCTCCCACGTCTTCCGCGTTCTTAACCAGTGAAAGTTCACGCTGCAGCTGCCTCTTTGAAGGCTGCGGTCGGCAATTTCGAAGATTGTGCTTTACACTGTAGATGTTTATGATAGGGGGAATTAATAATTTGCTTGTAATCGTCATTCTTAACACCGTAACACCATTATTAAAGACAAGTACACATTTTTTTTTATTTTGCAAAAGTGCATATATTTGATTGTTTTTACTGTAAAATATGCAATGCGCTTAATCTAGGAATAATATTCTCTGGGTAAGTGGCTTTTAAAATGTCGTGCCCCACACGAAAGATTAGGTTAGAAATGCGGTGACAGGAAGACAGAGCCTGAACACATGCATAGCAATCAGTAATAGTAGTGTAAAGTGTGACCTCCATAAGAATAACTCCCATTACGAAGTCCAAAATATAGGATAGTTATGATAGCTCACCATGTATGTGGATTAATTAATTCTATCTCTACGTCATGATTAACTCAATACAATACAAATAAATTCCATAGGCCTTTAATTGTAGCAGTAGCAATGTGGATATGGATTCACTACATTCCTTCACTCGCTGGAAAAATCAATCGCAATGCCTGTTGTTTCGATCGCAGTTATATTTCCACACAAGGGTAATTTCAAACAGCTTTATTTTAAAAACTTTGCTATATAATGGAATATAATTTGTAAAATAATTTGTAATTTACTAAACAGTACAACTGGCTACCTGCGTAGGTTTTCTAAAACCTTGGACGTGGGACAACGGCGCTTGTAATTAAATATACACTACTGGAATTATTACTTTTACTATGTTTACAATATTGTACTAATTAACGGCATACAAATGGTGTAGTTGTTTAAATTTTACTACTTGGTTCAGTTGACAATTATTCAGCACTTGTACGATATACTGGACACGGGCAAAGAACACTCACAAGACAAAAGTAAAGATTAATTAAGTTAGATAAACATCTGATTAATGCGAATGTGGGTAAGTGCGGACGTCACAAAAACCGTTATATATCACTGACGGGCAATAGCGATGCCAAGCAAAATTACAGAACTCAACCCTCAGAAACTGAACAATTACACAACGTATTAGAATAAATATAATTTATCTGTATAAATGTGCAGTTTTTTGTATCAATTACATGCTGCATTCCTCAACTGGTGCAGCGGATTAAGGCTTCTCGACGAGCGAAGTAACGCGGCAGAAGCTAATTGCCCCGGGGCTGTTGTGGGTTTTAAGCGCCTCTTGTGTTCGTTTTCCATGCGTTTAAATTGGGTTCGCAAAACAACAAGGTTGTTTTCCCTCAGATAGAGAAAACAAGCCACCGCTATAGCCAACATGGAATTGAATTATCCCAAACCATCAGAAATCAACCCACTGTGCATATTATCACTAGACGATCGTACAAATTGCTTACCAAATTTAATAAAAAAAATTACAACAAAACGTTTTAAAATTTCACTGTCCAGATGTGGATTTTAAGTTGCACGAATAAACGTGTATGTTTTCCCCCTTGTAAATCATTTACTTTTATAATAACGTCGCAGACTCAACCGTACCTTACGCCAAGACTGAAATCTTACCAAAAGGCATTTTGTCTTGTGATGCCTAGTTTCTTCGTATTCTACTACGCCATTTTATTGTTCAGCACAAAATATTGATTTACATCGACCTCTAACAAAATTGTTATCCACAATTTCCTGAAACATTTACTTGAACGATCTGAGTTCTTTTGTCGGTAGCAATACATTGCAATCGCTGCATCCACTTTGCTCGAGCTTAACACTCGAAAGTATAATGCATAATTAAAAAAAATGTTCAGACTGACATGGAAACGCCTAGACTGCTCTTGCTTTTTTTTACGACCCATATGCATTTATAATGTGACATGATGAAATCTGGGATTCTTGGAGTCGTGTCCACATCTGGTGCAATTGGATTTTTCCATTTTCTTTCCTTTTCTTTTTGTTCTCACAGCTGTGTACATTTCGCATGACACCCTGACTGATCCCTGACAGGTGATGAATTGGCACCAAGCAAGCACCAGCACTAAGCAGCGCCGCGAGCTCATGCTCTCGCAGACTCTCTGGCGCCAGCCTTGTGACGTCACCCATTCACAGCAGCCCTCCAGCCAGTCCTCACGGCGCCGCTCAGTCGGCTGCTATGGCAACCAGAGCCGTCAGTCAGTGTAAGTTCTCAGCTGATCAATGGGAGCGAGCGCAGAGAGTTCGGAGTTAAAATCGTCACCTAGGTCTTTCACTGCTCCAGGGCTTGCACACCTGCACTAATTTGCATTTCTTAGTTATTTTTTTGGAAAATGGTCATTTTTTTGTGTTGTGGTGTAAGAATGGATACATGGCTGTACTTAATTAAATTCAGATGTTTGCTCAAAACTTTGTAGGGTGCGAAACATTTTTATTTTTTAAATAAACATTTAATAATTTGGGCAACCATGTCACTCAGAAAGAAGCTACTCCAGAATATGTGTAGTAACAGATGAATCCCCATAGCGACATATTATGTAGTTGCACTAAAAAAAAAAAAAAAAAACCCCGAGTTGCAACTTAGGTCGTTGCACGTGAAACTAAGTGGGAAAACACAGCAAAACTAAATAAAATAACTATCCGCCAAAAACGCTTAGACTGAATAATGAAGCTTAACTTTCAGAGTTCGGACAGGGAACATGGGGCAAAATGCAAGTCTTGAAATTTGATATCCAACAAGCTCCCCTATCACTGTCTTTCAACTTGCAATCACTCTTAATAGATGCTTTCTCTCTCCAAGGAACTGATCTGGAACGACATTCTGCATCCACAAAGGATTTCCCTGTGTGTTTTTTCGGTCACAAACTATTAGCCTAAGTCGAAGAGATAAGGCCGCGAAAACAAAATAGGACTGTCAGTCAGTTGATGTGCTCTCCGCAGGCCGGCGTCAGGATGTCTGCGCCGCCTACTTCAACTGTTGATCCAGCTCTCCGCAGCTGCGCTCCTCAAACAATCAGTCCTGCGGAACAATAATGGCGAGGGCCGACTCTTCCCTTCAAAGTGCTGCCTTTTTTAAACACTGATCTAACACTGAGCCTTGCAACTCTTTTCACAATCCGTTCACTGTTTGTCCATTGCCATCTGTTGGAAATTATCCCTATCGGGGTCGAAAATTCAGCCAAATCAGTTCCACCACGCACGAAAAGCTATTTTCTACTGCTGCAGATCTACTTGGAAAAGCCTTGCATCTAAGCAGCAACGAAACGCAATGCGTTTCTTTAAAAAAACAAAACGGTCACTATAGTCATCTGTGATAAAATTAAAAGTCGAAACATATTTAATACCGAGCGGCAAACCTATTGCAACCCAAAACGTGTTACCTAATATTGTTTTGCCTGATTCAGAAAATAAATCATTGTTTAGAAACTGTTTGTGTATTTTAATCGCTGCGAAATTATCTTCGTCCACGCAATTCCCATGCCAGGAATCTCAGCCGCAGCTGAGCAGAATTCAGTCCCCCACGTTTACGGCAGCCAGAATCCAGTCCAACAGGTACAATTTAAAGCGAAGTGCATATCGCGATCTCCTACTTTCCGTAGTTGGCTCCCCATCCCGCAGCAGAGCGGGACGTTACCACGCGCCTGTCGCGTGCACCAGTGTACACAAAACTGTGGCTCGCGACTCTTGTAGCAACATCGACCCTAGGGGCGTGGCCTTCATATTTAGCTGTTGTTGGACCTGCCAAAAGTACAGATGTGGTGAAGTCATTTTTTTTTTTATCAGGTTGCCGGAGAGATCTTAGAAATAAAACTGAACATCTGTGAAGCCATATAGTTTTTCCAGGTGCACGATATCAGAGCAGGGAAATGTGAAAACATTTAAATCGAACTAAGAAAGGTGAATGAGATTATCGTTTATATGCGTTGGAAATAATTAAATGTGACTGTTAAGTATGAGAAAAGGGAAATCAGAGTTTTAGTAGTGTAGATATTAAAACGTTTTTATGAAAGCATACGTCACTTCTCCTTCATATATTAAGGTTAAATGCAAATTAAGGAAGTGTGTCTAATTGAGTCAGTGAAACCTGTTTTTTCATTCACGGTGTCAATATCTTTACGATTCTTTTCTGGACATAACCATCAAACATTTTAATATACAAAAAAAAAAGAATAAACCTAGATTAAATAATATTAAAATTACCAAGTATATAAACCCAAGATTTAATTTTAAAAAGTATTATAGTCCATGAAACTCAAGTTATGCTCAATTTATTTAATCAGTGGCATATTTAAATAAACTGTCCCTTTCCTGCGTTGAGTGAGGAGTGATCTGTCCTTACAATAAAATACTCTTCTGTTGATAGACAAGGCTTGTTATCCCGCCTATTCGGTTTGGGGGCCCTGTCGGACTGTGAGGAGCAGTCCTATGGCACTCTGCACTGGGCACAGTGGCCAGATTGGAAAGTGAACAAAGGCCAGTGACACCCCCCCCCCACTTTGTGCACGCAGAGCCGGTCACGCGGCCCCCGCCAAAGAACCACCACCCCCGCTCCGGCTTGTGCTGCTCCTGGCAGCGGAACTCTGTCTCTGGAGCAGCTGTTGCTTTTCAGGGAATGGAGTGTGTGTGTGTGTGTGTGTGTGTGCGTGCACGCACAACTGTGTTTGTGTGAGGCTTATCCTGTTCCTCCAGTTTCTCACCCCCCCACACACACACTTTCTACACTAACAGCAGGTTATTTAGGTGGAAAGTTAGCCATTACTGTAAAAACTGTCAGGAAAACAAGCCTGGTTCTAAGGCAGCTGACTTCACAGCACAGGCAAGCAGGAAGGAGGACACTGCCCAGGTGTCCGTACCTTTTTCTGTTACCTATTGCTGTGAGAGGAAGATCCCCTACAGTCCCATGCTTTAATATGCTAACACAAGAGGTTAACTGTTTAAGAAAATATTTAAACAACGCAAATGCGAAACTTTGATAAACTTCCTCAATTTACAAAATAACGCATTTTCTTCCCTTTCAGTTATTTTTTAAATTTATTTTTGCCACTTGACCTGAAACAAACACATCCTTTAAAAGGAACTTAAAGAGGTCATAGGGTACATTTGAAACTGCATACTTCCACCCTGAACAGTATTCCAAAAAAGCTGTTCTGACAACGTTAGAGTTTCTCAAACTGTAGTAAACAACAGTGCGAATGTGAAAAAACCCAAATGACGACCCAAATACTATATCTGGCTTGAAGTCCAAAGCATGCAAACACTGGACACTTCCAATCCCATCATTCCAAGATTTCAGATGAGGAATGGCTGTGATGTCATCAAGCTCCAGTGATGGGAAGTCGATGTGTCTACCAGATGTGACATTGTCCGAAATTATTTTGAATTCCACACTAAGTACACGGGCATAGCAGTGCATACTTCCTTTTCGACTGAACACATAGTATGCATCGGTCAATTTCAAACACAGCCACTGGTCATAACAAGGCAAAATAAACACCAACTGTCATTGTACCTTCAGTTAATCCCAGACAAGATCAAGTTAGTGCTTCATCAAGATGGTTGGTTCCTTCTTTCAAGGCATGAAACCTAAAACATTTATTTGTAGTTTTTTAGCATCACACCAATTATTGTGAAATACTTTCTTGTCTTGCTTATAACCATACACCTGGTTTTCTGAATCCAGTCTTGTTTAGTTTGTGGGTCTACCGAAGATTGTTTTTTTAACGCAGTCCAACCTGCTGTCCTTCTAGCCTGGTCCATTGTTTTTCCAACATATTTCTATCTCTTTGTAGAGAAACAAATCAGAGAAAGAAAATGGCCTCCTTTTACTGAACATGATAAATTTATTTATTTTATGCCCCTGTTTACTCTTCCTACTTAGTGTTGTTATTGCAGGTGAGATAATTTATACACCCCCCCACCCCTCAGTGTTTGAAATAGGTGGACGAGGGCCTAATTTGGCACACACAAGTTGGGTCTTGTCATAACACCAATGTCTGGATAGTCAGTTCTTCTATGGCAGGATGGATATCAAAGCCAGTTGGGGGGGTGAGAAAACTGCTAGTGCACTGGGCTACAGTGCCTGCTTCTTCCAGTTCTGAATGGCTCAAAAGCACAACAAAAGCAGTGTAATGCCAGGACAGTGTCCCCTGGCTTGGAGGGACTATATTTGCCACTGCTGTTTTTGTTGGTTGTGGGGTAAACAAGCGTTTCAGTCAAACCGAAACAATCACCCCCACCCCTAATGTCAGATGGGGCTGTTTGAGGTGCAATACTTACAGCTTTTGCACCACTGTCAAATTAAATTCACTGAATAAATCGGTCTGTTTGTTTGGCGAGTTAAATGAGTTGAGTGCTTAATTAAAAAAAAAAAATGACAGGCTGTGATGACTCCAAAGTCATGTGTCAGTCATTTTAACGAGCTCCCTCATTAAAAAAAAAAACAGCAAGCAAGGCTTTCGACTTCATTGACACGTGCTTAAATGTGAAACGGTACGAGCTGCTCCGAGTGCAAACTCATGCACGCCAGCGACCGCTGATGGCCCCTTGTCTTAATGCCGCCCCCGTCTCAGTGCACGGTCTTGTGCTGTGGGGCTTGTGCGAACAGTCACGTGGCTAATTGGGAAGTGGAGCTTTTAACTGATGGTGGCAACAGAGGTTCCACAGTCTTAATCCTCTTTCCCTCTCCTCAACCTTAGGCTCTGAGATGATTGGATGGGAAGCGAGAAACAGATGAATTCTCATCCCTTTCAGTTCCTCTCCCATCTTTGGGCCCCCTTCGTCCCTGTACTTCCACCCAAAGACACACTCACAACTAGAAAGCACCAGGTCAAAGCCCTAATAAAAATGGTATGTATACTCTTGTAAAGTCCTATTGTTTTAATCATTGAGGCAACACAAACTGACACTGAAATCCTTTTGTTTTTCCCAACCCTACCATCTTGTTGAGTGAACCTAGGTCACCGCTATTGGTTGCCTCCAGGAACCCTTTCATCCTGGAAGCTTGTTAAAGTTCACTTAAACAGCATAGTCAAAAGACTAAAATCTAACAGTATTGTGTTTGTGTGTTAGTCCCTTTTCCATATAGACTGTGATATTAGGAGATTATACCTGTGTTTTATGCTGTGCCATTATTTTGTCTTGGAGTCTTCCTTCTGGTCTACTGAAACTTGACGAAATAAATGAAGCACTAAGAAGGTAATATCCAGAACATGGAAAAGATCCACATAACGCGCTGAACCACCTGAGTTTCTAGTAACGTTCTTAACAAATTGATAGGTTTCTTTAAAGAGTTACCACTGGCCTTTGAACTGAGTTTGAACTTAGAATTCTGCTGTGTAGCGTTTTGAAAATTACAGCAGATTTTAGGACATCTGGGATATTTTAGCTCCTGCAAATTGGCAACGCACATTACTTTTTGCCAATGAAATTGTGGTTTTATTTCTTTCGAGAAAATGTTGTGTGAAGCCACCATGTTTAAAAATTAAGAATGCTGTATGTGTTCTCAGGTTAAACGCTGCCATTCATTGACATTTTACACCTTACGTGTTGTATTATTTACTTGCAATGCTTTTAGCTAAAAACATTATATTGCTGGCAGTTTTCACAATTGGTTGAGGCGCAGGTGAGCTGTAGGTGGAGGTAGAACCAGGTGGACGTGGAGGTAACACCAGATTGTGGTCCCATGCAACCCATCTGTGAACAAAAGCTCGTTATTTTGTCCATCACAAGTGCTATGCCTAAACAACAGGGAAGAAAGCTTTGTTGCCCATTTTTCTACCTGTTGCATTCACATTGTACCTTTGTAGCTAGGAGTCTCTTGTATATGACAAATAACCGTCTTTCAGTATTTATCGAGTTTGATACTGCATTGCTGTTTCGATGCATTTTGGAGCAGAACACCAGGCAGAAACCAAGCAGGCTGAGAATATTAACTGTGAGCGATTTTTTTTCCTTGAACAACAGGTACATGTGTGTCACGCGCTGATTTTCATATTTTTCCATTTACTCCACAAGCTGCTGTCGACAAATAAGATGCTATTTTATTTTGCTGTTGCTGCACGTTGGTTACTTTGGAGGTGCGTCATTGTCTGGGTTAGTTCAGGATCCATGTTTGGTTCAGTTCGTAATTTATTATTGTTATAAATTACGGTGAGTAATTATTACCAGGGTGAGTGTAGGAGTTTTGTTCATTGGTGGGAAGGTTCTCTCGCTGTCATTGCTGGTGATGTAAATTCATGTTTTTTAAGAACTCACTGCTTTTGTTGAGCATGGCTCTGGTTAACAGTATCTGAGTCCACAAAATTCCCAACACAGGACACCCAGTCTTAGTAATTTATGAGATAGTAATCAGAAGCGGGGGAGCTTCAAGCCCTTGTTGAAAGGAGATTATCCCAGCCATAGCAGGGAAAATAAAGGCACCTAAAGGTCTCCCAGGTGAAAGTCCATGCAGATGAGGTCGCAGCGGCGTGTCTCAGTGGGCCGGCTCGGACCAGGCTCTGCCTTCTCCTCGCCTTTCATTGCCAAGGAAGGTGGACTGGAAATGGCTTTGCGTGCATATTTCGCCTTGTTTACTAAAAGCGGATGTGAAATTCAGACCCATGTGTGCTTTGTGGGGGTGTCTGATGGCACCGTAACCTCACCATTCAGGGGCAGCACGTGTCCATTCAGAAACAAGTCTCTCACACTTACCCCACACCATTATGGTCAGTGTCCAGTGATGTCACTGCAGGGTAACCAAACCCAGGGAGGATTTCAGGTGGGCACTTCTTCTGGCGTTTTGAGTATTTCTCTCCCTGCAGAGTGTTGGGGTCTTCTGCTGTTTTGCAGAAGCTTCTAATGTCAGAGGGGCGAGTTAACGGACGTGACCATCTGCGCGAGTTTGAGAGAGCGGGCTGTGAGAGAAGTCCTGGACACAGATCCTCTTTCGAGGCCTTCCCCCACCACTGAGAAGTGAGTGTGGAGCTTTGTGTTTTGAGAAGATGGGGAAGTCAAATCTCCCTTTTTCTGTCCTGCAGCTCGAGGTGTACGCAAGTTGGGTACGTAAGGGTACGTCTGGAGTGTGGATGCTGGACTGAAATGTATAGAACATTAAAGAGCGAATTAGCCCCTTACAGATGTGATATGATAATGACCTAATTTGGGTGGTCGAGAGGGGTCAAAGGGCTTGACACAATGCTGTGTGAAGAGGAATGGAGTTGGGGGCGTAGGCTTCTTCTTTCTGCACCAGACTTCATTACCATGTCAATCTGGAGGTTGGTGGGTGGGTGGGGGCTGGCCTTGTCCTTTAGCAACGCAGTGTGATAGCCCCATATGGAGCAACAGAACCCTGGAATAAAGAGTGAATGCCACAGCTTCTGGAACAGGCCTGCAGCCTTTGTGCTCAGGGTGACCGGAGGCCAGAGGGAGCCCTTGCAGATGGCCCGGCTATAAATAAGCGGCCGGTTTGCCTCTGTGTTGTCAGTCAGTCTGTCTGTTCTCTGGCTGGCTGGGGCCATCTGTAAAGGCTCAGTAAACAAGGGCCCTTAAGTGAGGAGAGGGCCGTGGGAGCGACAGTCACACACTACAAATTGTGCCCGCAGGCTCCTCGCTTGATCGATCGTGGCTCAGGATGGCCCCGTTCTCATAAGCCTGGGAATGCCCTTGCACCAGGGCACCGTTTCTGCGAGCAGAGTCGCCGCTAGGACGCCTTCCGAGCTGAGACATCCGTCTCAGTAGGAATTGAGCAGACCCACGTCGCCGTGAAAAATCCTCGCGCCACAGGTTCGTCTGGCGGGCAGGCGGGCGGGGGCACGTGCATCGCGAGATGCTGCCCATGCACAGAGCAAGGCGCCCGCTGCTTCCTTTTAAAGCTATGCTCAGCTGCGGGCCTCCCTGCTGGTACCCTGTCCCCCCCAACTCCTCTGCCAGACCGCTTTGGCTCCCAGCCCCCAGAAATGTAAATATAAACCCAGTCATGATTCATCTGCGCCAAGGGGATGGGGGTTGGGGGGGAGAGCGGGTAGGCGCAGAGGTACCGGGGGCTGGGAAGTGACACGAAAAGATAATCGTTAAGAACGATGTGCTCTGGTGCGGCCCGGTGCTGTAAACAGGAGAGCTCTCAGAGGCACTGGAGGGCTTACGTCTGGACCACACAGGCAAAACGGCTTCCTCAGCTCTCGGGCTGGTGCCGGAACCAGACGCAGCGGGTGGATGAGGTGGCACCTGCTCTTGGCACAGGCCGCAAACCGGCATTAGCGGGCTTAAGCCCTAGTCCCCTGGGTCAAGGGCTTTCAAAGGGCATCTGGAAGAGCATAATACAAGAAATGGAAACAGTTCTTAAATGCTGCCTGCCTGTAATTGTATAATGGCTGTATCAACTCCGCTGATTACATTTACATTACATTTGCTATTCTGAAGCGTACCGAAGACATTATATAATACGCTTCCGGGTTTCGGGTCGGCAATTTGGGCGTCTTGTTCGTTTGCAAGCGAGGTGTTTTCAATTTCGTCTGTTTTCAAAGTTTAAGGGGAAAGTTTGCGAAAGCAGATTCTTACTCGTTGTGGTGTGCCAATGCCAACTGGTTATGTGTGTACCTGTCAGAACTCCTTAAATCACACTCACCTGCATGTTTCAGCACCTCGAACGTATTGTTTACACTAGCAAAACAGGTGCAGGGACAATATGAAAATTGGTTTTCAGTTATGTCACATGCCTTTACACACAGTAACAGCGCTGCCTACCATCCGAGCCAACAAGTAATTTGCATTTCTGCTCTCTCTCCTGTGACATGACAGTTTGTTCTTTACATTTTAAGCAACGCGACGGAGAATACGCAAACTGGCAGAAGCAGAAGGAAAACACTGATGATGGCGCTAATGCCATGGAGTAGCTTAGCTATGGCAAAAGCTCATTGGCGGAGGCCAAGTCCGTCTACGCGGCAACTCCTGTTCAAAGCGTGAGCCAAAAATGTGACGTAAGCAGATGTCATGTAAATGTCACAAGACAGACATTTTTGCTTTTACATAGAAACTTTTCCAGGCAGGTACAATGTAAGAGACCGCACTGAGCGCAGGGCTCTGTGGGCATCAGTCAGAACAGTGTGAAGGTGAAAGGGTTTCCACGTACGTCACAATATTGCAGGAAATGTGGACGAATTCTTAGGTTTGAACGACAAACAGAATGTCACATGACATGAGGGAATGTAATTTGGCCACACAAGACACGGTCTAACGTAGCGTTGGTATTGAAACGGCTCAAGATTTTTTCTATGTAGCAAAACCTTCCTGAGCTAACAGAGTTTTTGACTGACTATGATTATTCTTATTACATATAAAAGCAAAATCGCTTCTGCCCCCCTCCGCCCTCCATTTATTTTTTGTAAGTCGTGTCATTATGGTAAATCAGAAACCGGTTTAGCATCCCGTAGCCTTTTGCCTTCAAAAGGTGAGAACAGATGTTAGGAGGGAGGGAAAACCATCGCTCACGCCTCATACCAGGTGGAGTCAGGCTTACTGTTGTTAATAGATGACATTTCGAAATGCTAATGCCTTTGGTTGGGGTGGCCTATGTTCAGGTTCAGCGTTCAAGAGGCGTGCTCCTGAGCAACATCCAGAACTCCTGGGGTCGGACGGTCCACTGTCAGTGGAGAGGAGATCGAGGCAACAGCGGTGTACGGCACAGAGAAAGCTCCTCACAAGTCAGAGTGCCGTGTGCAAACAAACCAAAAATAAATATATGCATGATTTACCTTTTTAAAAATCTATATTATGGAATAAAACAGTACTCCATTTCCAAATGTTTAAATAAACATTTCTGTAAAGAGACAGTCAGCTTTTTGAAAGTATAAAAAAAAAACCCTTGTGTTATGTTCAGTGGGCCAAGTTTAGAGGCCTGGTCTTCTCGTGTGGACTGTGATCTCAGTCACATTTTTTTCAGACGTGCTTTCTGAGTTTGCCCTGTTATACATTCCGGAATCTTCTCATAACACATGCTGAGGACAAGTCACCTGCATTCTTAGTGACCAAAATTTAATAAACGCAAATAGACATAGAATGGAAACACGTCGGCCTGGGCTTTTGTTAGATTACAGTGTTGTCGGAAGGCTTGTCGTTTACTGACGGCTGTGAAGCGTTTCTTTTCGCAACGGGCCATCTGTGAAGTTACAGACATTTGGCAGACCTGAAGGTCATATTGTTAATATTGTTATGCCTATCACCTTCGCTAACTAAGTGTTCTGCCTGTAGCAGCTACCTGGTACTCCTGTTGAGCTCAGACGGCTGCCAGGTTTAATGGCAGGAATGATCAGTTGGAAAACAGTCTGTACTGCTAGGCAAAACACTCAGTTACAGTCAGAGCTGTCGAACACAGCCAAAGGAAAAGCAAGAATACAAGTCGGGCAGGAGGACGTCAACATCAGCAATCACTTTCCATCAGCAATCACTTTCGAGAGACACACAACACAGCATTCTAAATAAAAGAACCAAAGCAAAAGTAATTAATTTCTGAATTCAATATCTGAAAGAAACTAGCACAAGTTTAATGGAGAACGACCACGACTGTGAACGTGACTAAACTAAACAACGGCGATGGGACTGACCAAACAAAACGTAATGAACAGAGAGACGCACAGCAGGAAGCAGAGTGACCAGCAGGCTTTTATAACCTTACCGGCCAGGTGCAGCTAATTGGCTCGTTGGCAGGGCTGCGGTTCTTCATTAAGCAGCGGATCTGCACTGTGCGCTTACACGTGTGACCTGGCACCACCTTTTCACGTGTTTAATAGTTTTTTTCTGTTTTCCCTTTCTCAGCCTTCTTTATATTCACTACCTTTTTGAATAAAATGGTGAATGCCTTCTAAAGTGTTATAATAATTCCTTGAAAATCAAAGTCAGCCGTAGCACATTTTTTCCTTATTGTGCTGCTCAGTAGTGCATTTAGAATAGTATCAGTCCGTTTCTTTTGTCAAGTTGAGAAGTCGTTATGCGTGGTGGTGTAGAGAGTCAGGTGGCTGGCGTCAGACCGTGGGACCGCTTTTATGTTCCAGCTGCCGGCGTACCTTAGTGTCAACTTGAGAAGGGACACTCCGTCCGGCCTATTTGTTGTGAGTCTTGCGAATGTTTGCGGAATCCGCGACACACTCAAGCACGTGCTGGCGCGCGATGGGATACGGGGGCCGTCGGCGCAAACGCCCGCTGTCCGCGGGAGCGGAGGAACCGGTTCCCCTGCCTGCACAGGTGGGAGAGTTGTTACTACCTGTTTGGTTGGCAGATGCGTGCCATGCCTGACTGGGGAGTGACCTTGAAACTGCTTCCCTCCCAGGCTTCTGTGTCTCCACTTGTTATGACTTCAAGATTTAGATCGGGTGCCCTCCCGTTCTTAAACATAACTCTGTTCACGGGCTGGCGACCGGCTGGTGAGAACCTTCATACACTTATATACCCACGCCCCCCTCCACCAAAGCAGAATGTTCACCATCTTACTCCCTTGTTTTCACGGGCTGGTTTCCATAGTGAGCTTCAGGCCTCTTTAAAAAGAACAGCCCCCACCATCCTTCCCTGACACTGTCCCCCCCACCTCTGCCCGGCTGCCTTCCTGCATGCAGATTTATCACTCTGCACACCGCGGCTGGCTGGCCCTGTAGAACAAAACCAGGCACTGAGTGCAACCAGCCAAAGATACACTGTGGAAACCTGAAAGGACAAAGTTCTGCATCACATCTCAGTGTTTAGATATCCTGCCCCCTGAACGTGGGTGAAATTAGCAGGAGAGACTGGCCAGTGACGATCTGGTGCCAAGTACACTTTTATTTCTTGCAGAGCAACACAAGGCTTAGTGGCTTTAGGTCTGGAATTGTCACTGACAGATTACAGGTTTGAATCCCTGGATGGGGCTCTGTTCTTGGACCTGTTAACTTAATTTTCTGCTATTACATGGTTCTGCAAATTTTCTGTATAAGTGAGGTAAGCACATTACTTTGGATTGCACTTAATTCCAGTAAATAATATTAGTACTTTTCAATAAAAATAAACTGCTTACCGTGATGGACATTTCCCTATAATTCTGTTTCACAAAGAATTAAAAAGGCGTTAAGGTTGGTCTGCATACACGACACTTCCATCACATTGATCCGTTCATTAGATGGCACCTCCATGTTTTACGAGCTCTGCAGTAAGAGGTAGTGTGTGAAGGCAGCGCTTTGTTTGTCTGTGTTTGTGTTTTTTTGGCCATATCTCCATGCCTGTCACTAGTCCTTCTGTCAGACTCTCGCAGCTATCTCCGTGACCACATTTTAGCAGGCCCGTCCTTT
The DNA here is from genome assembly GCA_025773905.1 of Chitala chitala. Lineage (NCBI taxonomy): Eukaryota > Metazoa > Chordata > Actinopteri > Osteoglossiformes > Notopteridae > Chitala > Chitala chitala. The sequence continues at coordinate 145,930 of JABJVR010000025.1, forward strand.
TATTTATCATTCCGGCAACTGTTGGGAAGAACAGCCATCTATCTCCTAGTGGACAGCCTTCTAGTCTCCACCAGCGAGGTGTGGGGTCTCCATGCCTGTTTGACTAGCTTTTATGTTACCCTGGCTTGTGACTACCGAGGAGAGTAGCCTGATAGCTACATGCTAATGAGCCTTATAAATCATCACACCCCAGCAGCTCTGCGGCTGAACGCGCGGTCTTCTCCGAGTGCCGTAGAACAGTACCTGCCGCAGGGTATCAACTGCATTGTGTTAGACCAGCTGGGTGTAGCATAGCTGGAACAGCGTGCGGTAACCGGGCAGGACGCTGCTGCTCGTACAGCAGTACGGTGCTACAAATTTAGCACGAAAGAAAAACCCTTTAATGGATGAACCTCTTGTATGTCTTGTATATAGCATAAACACATAGGCGCATGCATGCCCTCCTACGCAAATTATGATGTTTGATACCCCCCCCCCCCAAGTAATGTGTCTTTATCAGACCCATGCCATGATGCCGGAGTCTTCTGCTTCGGGCTTGTGTTGAGATTTTTCTTGCATGCTGGCTGCCATGCCAGTACACCTTCTGTAGGCCAGAGGGCAAAGCCTCTGATGGTACCAGGAGCCACATTGCAAGGCTGTATGGGTGTCTGCCAGGCCCTCCCTGTGCCTCCCCTCCCTCCCGACTCCACGCACCCCTGCCCCTGCGCCCCTTCCCCCGCCGGCTGTTGGCTGGTACTGGAGCCGGAGCATCTGCCTTGTGACGGGCTGGCGTGGGCAGAATCCGGCGGGCGCCCCGGAGCCCGGTTGCGGGAAGGGTGTCATCCTACCTGACAGAATTCACACGTGCCTCACCCCGCTCCGCTTCTTCTCAGCCGTTGGCAGGAAGTGGAGGATCTGTGTCATGCCGCACGGCCCCGGCTCATGATCCATTTGTCTCCAGGAGGCTGACTTCAGCTTTGCCTTCATCACGCTGCGCCTCTACCCAGATCGCCTCTGTCAAATCACACCTGTGATGGGTCTAACTAGGCATCTTCGCATTCTAGGACCTTCTCACCCACATGCCCCTTCAACTATGAAAGGGTGATTTGTTTTCTGTAAGAGAAACTAATGATGGATGAGTTCTTCTAATGTACGAGAAGGTTTCTCCTGCTTCAAAACGTTTGTACTAATCTTAACAGAGTCATTAGAAAAATTTTGAATAAACAACAGCATGCTGTATTAGATACCTGAAGTGATTTGTCTTAACCCTAACTGTCCCTCCCTGAAGTCATTAGGTGGTCCTTTACTGGTTACCTGTGCAGCAGTGGTGAAACCACAGTGTAACCAGAGCCTGTAGCTTAACCACTTCTCTGACTGCCTCACTCCCATCATTATGAAATCACATGATCTAACATGGTCAGATGCAAAAGTTCTGATTCTGTCCCTTCTGCGCAGGGCGGACCCACTGATCCTACATCTTAAACCCTAATGGCTGTGATCTCAATTGCTATAATCATTGCACAGGGGCATGGAGAAACTTGCGCTGCTCTGACTCTCCATGGGCGTACCCATCTACGCCCGCCCGTCCTTAGACGACTGTCCCGGGGAGAGAAAACGAGGCCTGCCTATCACAGGAAGCTTGCGAGGTGTGTCCAACACACACAGAAAGGAGGCATGGGACAGTGAATGAACTGGCACAAAAGAAACACTCTATAGCGATCTGATCACGAGTGGGAGAATAAGATATAAAGTTAAACAGAAAAAAAAGACACCATAGGATTTGTCAGTTGCAGGTAGCATTATGGGCACTAATAATGTATAAATGACTGTAATGACCATCTGTTCACTTTCACGATGAACAGAGAGGGGTCTAATTGGACAGGTTCACCAACCCCACAGCTGAGCTTTCATAACGTTACTCGTTATTATTATTATATTTTTGCTCATTGACTTCACATTCTCAGCTTTCGTTTTAGTGGCAGACCTATGCGGATGACTGTGGGAAAACAACTTTGTGGATGTTCTTCATGTCGTCGCAGTTTACGCTGTGGATTGAGTGCATCGGTTCCCTGTTCTACCGTGGAAGCGTTTGAGATTACGTTAGCCCTAACAAAGAATCAAATTCTCCCAGAATGCATCACCCACAGATTTACCGAACTGCGCCAATGCATCACCCATAGATTTATCGAACTGCAGACACGTTGTACAAACCCCGTATAAACCAATTTATAAATCAAGAACAAAACTGTAAATGGTTTTGATTCTGTTGTGGTTGCTGTTGTGGCTGCTGAGTTTCTAAATTTTTTTTGGGTGGGGGGGCACATGTCTACAAGGTTCTGTTCTTGTCCAGTTGGCGGAGTTCTCAAAAGTGCTTAGCAACCCGACACGAGTAGCGGCGCTGCCTTCGGGGACCAGCGTGACAGCGACGGGTTACAGAGACGCTGCCAACACATGGCATCGCTGGCACGTCTTCCTCTGCTGTGACATGCGGCAGGGCTCTGGCAGAGATTACCGGCGCGACTGAGCACGGACGCCAGCTGCCCAGCATTCTCCAGCGGGGCGACTCCGCGCGCTCCGGCCTTTAATCGCAGCTCAGTTGAGGACGGCGGCTGTTAAAGTCCTCGCGGGCCGGCCACTCCCACCTCAGGTGTCTCTGCACCTGCCGTGTTAGTGGTGCTCCCTGCTCCTGTCAAGGGCTGCCACGCGATGCCAGCGTACCCAGGGAGTGGGGATGCAGTCCCGTCATCAGGGCCGGGGAAATGCAGCGCGCCCACGATGTCCTCACTTACGTGTCGTTCGTGAATTACAGCTGGTTGTTTCACACACCCGACGGCCCCCCTCGGCTGCCCCCATGCTCAGCCTTTAGTAGGACCGCTTCTTCTTTCATCTGAGCTGGGGGTGGGGAGACGAGAGGGGTGGGGGGCACATTAAAGGGTCGTCACCCTCAAGTGACTGACAAGATCCTGACCTCCAGGAGACAGACAACAAGCCCATGAACTCCAGGGATTCAGATTCTCTGAGCAGGAAGTGGGTGTCAGGCTGCTTGAGGAAGTGTCACAGCACCCCCTTGTCTGATTTAGCTCATTCACCCCCCCCAACTATTCATTCTCTTATCTCCCCCTCTTTTCCTCTTTTTGCTTATTAATAGTTCCTCTCTTTCAGTGTGTATTCCTTGCTGCCTCTCTTTCTCATGCACACACACACACACACACACACACACACACACACACACACACACACACACACTCTCTCTCTCTCTCTCTCTCTAGTAGTTTGTCTTCATCTTCCCTTGCGTCCTGCATGGCTGCTCGGTCGACAGCCATCCTCTTCCTCTGCTGCACGCCTGCTTTCCCATTTACATCTGTTAGGTTGTTAGAGAGTACCAGACACAATAGTATACTAATAATGAGTAATTATCCATCCAAACAGCCATGACACCATGCAAAGGCTGAGGGTGGGGCAGCTCAGGATGTATTCATTATTTATTTTTGGTGGGGGCGGGTGTGTGTACGTGTGTGCAGGGGGCGGTTATGAATAAGACAATTTCAGCAGTACAACCCGATCCGCTGAGCATTTTGCTGGATGCCTGGCAGATACAATCAGGCTGCATTTTAAAACAGCTGAGCAACATGGTGGAAATCGCTTGGCGACATCTTGTTCCTGAAGCAGATTTTCTGCCACAGTGACATGACTTTGTCACCCCAGTGCTTCTTCTGTCTGATCTAGCTCATTTGCCCTCTCCCCTCAACTCCTTGCATCTGTTTCGGTACCACAGGGTTTTGAACCCACTGGTTCTTGGACAGAGATGGGTTCTAGTAGGCTGTGCACCCGTGACCTTGAGCGAGAAGCAGCACGGGAACTCGTGAATGTTCGAGCGGCAGGGTAGAACCGAAAGCCGGGGCTTCATCTTAAAAGCCAGGTTTGGTTCATTGTGGTTCTTAGTGGTCATCCACTGTGAATGGCTTGCAGATGAAGGAGTGCAGGGATACTGACCAGAGCTACAAACAGCCTTTATATTCACAAACTGAGATCATCCTGAGGATTTTAACCAGCCACACCCTGCCCTACTTCTGTGCTTTGAGTCACTTTGGTCAAATGTCTCAGAGATATTATCCCATGTTAACTTGCATTTTAATAAATCAAGGTTCTCTTCATTACCTTTCTTTATATTTCATTTAATTGTTTTAAGCAACCTCTTCCCCAGGGTGAAATCAGGCTTTAGATCTGTAACCAATCATTTCTGCATGGATTATGGGCCTTAACAGTGAGTCACAAAGGAGGTCTGTTACAACAATTTCTTGTTGCTCTTTGAGTCTTTCACTGACAGGAAGTGATTTAGAACACAGTCCATCTGAACAAGTTCAGAGTTTGAGTAAGAGCAAACAAACTGTGACAATCTAATTGCTTACACTGTAAATCACTCCTGCATTTCACCGGCCATCTACTAAATTAGTTAACAAGTTCTGCTTTTTCAATCCAGCTTTCCCACCCAGAGCAACCTGCTCTGTGTCGTCCGTGTCAAAGGTCAGGCTGCTCAGCCGGGGCCAGGGACGCGCTGCCTTCAGTTTTCCGTTGACAGTAAGAGATGAAAGCCAGCGCGTGTGTGTGTAGAAGTCACATGCAAACTTAGCAGGCATCTGCCTGACTCCACCGCCAGGGTTAATGGGTCTGCTGGAGGTCAAAATGAAGGTTTGTAAACAAGAGCTCATAGCTGGGGCACGCTGTGGATGGTTTGCTGCTGACCTAGGAGGTCCTTAGGAGATCCTGCCTACCAGCCTGAGCCGGTCCCCGCCTGCTTTTATTTGTAGTTGCGTGGGGACAGGGCCCAATGTGTAGCCGAATCCATCACAGACACCTAGGGAGGCACCCATGTGAGAGAGGTGGAGCTGCTTAGTGGAGCCACACAGCCTGGGTGATGCCCCAACTTCTTCAACACTCAGCCCACTCAACACCCTCTGACCCTGGGGAGCATTCAAATATGGTTCGGTGCAGCTGCAACCATGCCTAGCAGTCTGTTCCAGAGTGAGCATATACCTCCCCCCGCGAGTGCAATTACCCCAGCTTGGCCTGCAGTGTGGGATGGGGGGGTAAAGGTTCTGGTGGGGTCAGTAGTCCTTGAACCCTAGGCAGCCACAAAGATGTCAGCCAATGTCCTGAAAGCAACGGAGCACAGAGGTGGGCTTTTCTTCTTCTCTTTCCGCCAAGGAAGAAGGGGAGGGGGAATGGGGCTTTATAAGTAATACGCAGCATTGCCATGGAGACGGCAGATGCAGCTGCAGTGAAGACAACCTAGACCAGCGGCAGTGGCCCACCGAGACCCACCAGTACCGGTGGGCTTTGCCTTCCACAAATAGAAAGGCTAGGAAAAAACAGGGCAGCATGGAGGCGAAAACGGACGTAAGAACATCCTTTAGCGTTTCAGGGTCAAAAACGATACCATTATACATAGATCTGGTCACGTAGAAGTAGATGTAGCTGCTTAGCAACTCTGAAAACCGGCACTTTTTCCAGTGTGAAACTGTTGAGTTAAAAAATATATGAAAATGGGATTTTTTGAAATCACACATTGGCATTTTCTGCTACTTAAAAACATCTTAAAATTAGTTCTGGAGCTAACAGAGGGTTGCTTTTAATGGGATACGAAGACAAATTTAACTGAATTGACACATTTTGTGTTTAGCCGGTAATTCGACAAACATTCTCTGTGGAAAGAGAAGAAAATCCAATTTTATGGTGCGAGAGAGTTCCAGGAAACCTGTGTTCATGCTGATGGAGAGTGCTCGTCACAGAGCGGTGGATGGCGAGTGTGTTCTAACGAATACGAGGGGAACGTTGCTTAAACATGCCTTTCAATGGTCTGGACAAAACGTACCGGTAACTGATAACCCTTCCAAACGCCCCACCCCTCCCTATAAGCCGAATTTGCAGAATAGGAGCTTTTTTGTTATAAAATTGTAGGTTCTGTTTACGGGTTCGGTAGGTTCCCCTTGTTTTCAAGTATTACTTTATGAGATTATTTAATTTTAAGATGAATAAATCCAGAGACTTATTTAGAAGGCATATGACACTTTGCACATGCTTTAACTATGCCGCACACAAGCTCGGATGCTTCTCCACTGAACTTTTACACAACCCATACTGTCCTGCATCAGGCAGGCCCTGCTTGGTAGCAAAAAAAAAAAAATGACCTCATGTGTTCTTGACTACATAAAAAAGAAGTGATTAGCTAGAGTCATTTATTTTTTGCTGTACTTAAAGACCTAAAATATTATCACGTTCAGGAAGGACTCCCTGTTTAGTTTAGTATAGCAAATTTACAGACAAAACACCATGGTCTTCACCATTAAGGTGCACAAGACTATACAGCAGTGTTTGTTGTTCAGAGACCCCCCCCCAATCTAATCCCTCCAATTTTTTTGCTGATGACATCCAGATGAAATGCCGGTCTTTCACAATTTAGTGTGTGATATATTCTTCCTGTTTAATACATAATGAACTGGATATGTGACAAAAAAATGCACAGATCTGAATCTTAGAAGGGAAAAATTGCCTTGGGTTTTTAACTGAAGTACTCATTTATTTTGCTTCCTGAGGTATCTATTGGAATTACGCGGTAAACGTTAAATTGCCTGTGGTTTAAGATGTTTTAAAGAATTATTTGTGCAGTAAATAACTAGTGTGATGTATTTTGGATACTCATGACTGGATTGAAAATCCATCAGCCAACAAGAAGCATGACTTGGTTGTCTTTTATTTTACTTCAGAATGCCGTTTCTCTGTGCGGTACGGTCTCTGAACAGCTGCTCATCCCTTACTGGCTGCTCATCGCCAATTGGCTGATCATCGCCGAACCGCTGCTCCATGTCACCTCTTTGTCTTCCTCCATGCCCTGCAAACGTGACAATCAGCTGCAGGGAAACACGCTCCTGTTGGTTTCAAAGTCTATGCCAAGATCGGCGTCCCCCCAAAAAACCTCCCCTCATGCACACCATAAATCAGAAGAAATCTGCAGGAACGTAATTAGCTTAATTGCCATGTTTGCTCTAACATAGTGCTGATCACTCTTCTGCTTGAGTCGCTGAGTGAGACTGGGGTAAAGCAGATGGTGATTGTGTGAACTTTGAATCGTCCTGGGTGGGTGGAAAAAGGTGGCGAGGGTGAGGAGGGCGTGGGTTGGCATTTGTTTTTGCGGCATGAAAAGTCAAGTTCGTGCTACAACTAGCACCGCTTGAAAAGAGGACCGTGCGAGGAACTGTGGCCGAGCCTTCCTGCCCTGGACCATTCTCCCCTTAAGTCGAGAGCTACCCTCTGTTGGGTATTGGTTCTCAAGGGGCCTTAGAAACCCTTCTGCCTGACAGGCCCGGTCAGAGAAGCTACACGGCCATGATGTCACCACTGGATGCTGTCCAGCTGGTATGACTGTGTACGGCATGCCAAGGGAGGCCGCAGCAGCTGCGTCAACCGCTTCTAACTGGGGCCAATTAAGTAAGTCTGGCATTATGGCCCCGCGTTGCATCGCCTCTGCCTGTCCCCTCCTCGGGGTTATCCCCAAAATGCACGCCTTGCGCGGTGTGAATTCCTTAATTGCGGTGCCGCAGCTCTGTAATTACAGCGGCAGGTTATGACGCGGGAGAACGCCGGCGCGTGTTTTGCGAGCTCCGAAATTGCCGTCTCCTGCAGCAGAAGCGTTTAGACGGTGCCGGCGCATTCTTGGCAGCGGTCTCAGCCAATGAAAACTGTAAACACTTAGCAAAGAGCACGCCAAGAGCTTTGAGTCAGTGTGCAGAAAGATAAACACCAGCGAAAAATGATTGGTTTCGCTTCAGTCTGATAATCTCCTTTACAGCTAGACCCTTGCGTGCCTTATTATTTCATGTGCGTTTTTGCTCCATAATGGCAGAGTACTTAAGTCTTGTTTACATTTTAGCTTCTTATATTTTATCTATGTGTTTTATTAGACTGTAAACCAAATGGGTAGGCGGCACTACCTTGGTTTGCGAATGTACACCCGACATCCCAGTGTGTGTGGAGTATCAGGAGATGCCGGCTGCTACACGGACTCTGGTACATGGAGTAGTCACGGGAAAGTGAAGAATCCCCCTGCTTCACTGAGATGATCTGTCATGCGTGAGGCGCCTCGAACAAAGTCTAACTTGGGTTTCGACTGCATTTTATACCGTTTGAGTTTTAGACAACCAAAATTATTGGGAAAGATTGTGAAAATGACAAAATGAGCTGCAGATGTCTTTCTCATTAAGGGCTAGCCTTTGCACACACATTTCAACACTCAGTTTATCACATATTCTCTGGCTTGTAGGATAAACCTGAGGTTACCTTACCCCCTTTAAACACACAAACACTACCATAACCGTTGACCCAGGTGGATACAACTTTCTGTATCTTGTTAAGGGCAGCAAAAGGATCACACTCACACAGTCCTCATTGTGGAACAAAGAAGCCTGTTACTAAGTGAGACATTTTTTTAAGAGGTTCAAAGATTACTTATTGAACATGATGTTAGATATTACGTGGCTGCTTCTACACAGCTGTTTACGTTGTTGATAGCTAACTTCACAGCAATCTGCTACACTACACAGCAAACTGCAGTTGACGCCCTGTCCTGAGCTCTACCCTTTATTAAACCCTACGCTGTTTGGGACAGACTTCAAACCCGATATATCTCTGTTCACAATAAGTGCATAGAAAATGGATGAATAGTTGGATGGATGAAAGCACAGATGGATGATGGATGGAGGTAAACAGCAACTCAGTAACTTTGGGGTCTCCAAATTTATAGATCACTGCTACTAACTTTTCTATAAAATAGTCTATACATGCCATTAATATAGGATATTTTCATGGTTTCAAGATAAAAACTGCTCATGCAGTTTAATATTACTATTTTCAATCAACTCTAGGTCTAAAATTCTTATACACTCATACTGAGATTTTTATATTGATGTATATTGCAGTAATTTGAAGTTGAGCATTTTTAGTCTTTTTGCTATCAGTAACATTCCGTACCCTTAAAACTACGGCCTGCTCTCAGCTCCGGCGATAACAAAAGGAGAAAATCAATTACACGGTGTTAACGTGACAGCTGAGATGCTCTTACGGTGAGATCAGCCTGAAACACGTTGTCAGGGCCTTTCTCAGAAATTGCCAACATCATCTCCAAGGGTATTGAGTTGCTGCCCAATGCGTCCCACCCAGCTGACAAGCCGGTGATTAAAACTGCCCTGAGGCGTGAACCCCAGGTAGCCGCAACAGCGCTTTTTTTTTTTATTTATTTTTTTTTAATCTCCCTAATGAGTCCGATGTCAGCAGTTTTTTTCCTCTATGCAGCTAGCCAGTCCCCCACAACCCTTTCTTACAGTAGTCAGAAATCACTGCCCCTAAGCATCCAGATAACTGGCCCAGATACTGCAGTGATACAGGCATCACATTGCATGTTCTGTTCAATATGATGCCTTTATAAGTTTGCTTATCAAGTCAAACTGTTAATCACATCATATTTGGCTCAGGGACGTTTTACATTGACAATGCACAGTGTTGTTTATTTGAAGGCCATTGGCTGTGCCCTTGCCCCGCCCCTTTCTCACTCTTTTCCTCACTGATGGTGCAGAGGTGAAAACAGTCGTGGAAGTAGGGGCTTGGAGTTCTCTGACAGCTGTGAGAAGTGTCACCTGGCGGAGAGGCGGGTTTGACCCCTGACCCCCTACGGTGCCTGCTGATGTTCACTGAAGACAGGCACGGTTATTGGTGTGACAGCCACAACAGCAGGCCGCAAAAAAGAATCCTGCTTTACCCCGCAGACCTGCCTGAGCTGGCTGCAGCTGGTTGACAGTTTGTTGGTAAATGTCAGATTAATGTGCCCCTTGCAAGTGAAATGGTTTAACCCAATAGGAACCAACGAGGTAGCCATGGAGCTGATTGCATACTGCCAATCACAAAGCACCTTTTTGAGAGGTGGCACATAATAACCATCCCCACCATATCATGGCTTCCTTTAATATGACAAGCAGCACAACATCCATATTTACTGAACTTTTATGGTTTCTTATGCTTGTTATTATAAGGAAACGTGAGGAATTACAGCGGCTCACAGAATCTCTGTAATACACCCACAGCTAACAAGGCGTGAGACGAGACCTGTGTTTTTGAGTGTTCTGTTGTGGAATGGGACCATGTTGTAGCCGTGACATGGAGCTGCTCCTGGGACGTTAGAGAGAGAAAAGTAAATCCTGTTTAGGTGCCTTTACAAAACCTGAAGCTGATAACACCCGCGAGGCGCTCACAGGGACCAGTGTTCCTCTGTACCAGCTGAAGGTCTGAACACTTTAGTACTTATCTAATTAGCTAAGGGGAAGTCTGAATTATTCATCTGTCTCTAAATCATTCAGAGCTCTCCCTAATGTCTACTGTGTAACGGAACACAGGAGATATATGGGAGTGGGGGGGTGTGGTAGAGTGATAATGTGGCTGTCTATTCTATACTTGTCAGATGCAATTATTCTTTTCTGCTTGGGGAGGGGGGGCATTGTTCACCCAGAACACACCGTCACTCTCTGTTCCAAATTGCTGAGTAATAAATTCCAATCATTTCATGTTCACCGAATGCCTCCGTACCTTATAAAGTTATCGGCCAGGATCTTTGCACGTGCAAGAAAAACAACGACTGACTGACACTTTTGTTCATTCGTGTTTGTTTGTTTGCTCTTCCCGCGACTGCAGAGCCAACTAGATACGCTGCCGAATTCGTTATCTTTGTTCTGCCTACCAAGAATAAAGGCTACCCTTTCAGCGGCAAAAATGTTCTGAAATGACAGGAGCCTACTGACTAAAAACCAGCGGTGTGTTCTTTAACTTATTGCTGCTGATGTTTTGATGAACACTGCAGGAGGTAATAAGGAGTAAAGTATTGTCAAAATGTTGCCCTTTGACCTTTTCTGGCAGAGAGCTTTGGGGAAGCTGAAAATGGAAACCAGTATTATGAAACTTCTTTGAGCAGCACGGAGTCTGATGCTCCCGCTACTAACGGGGCTTATCTTGACTGGAAATATCGATTCACATTTCAGTACGAGTTGTGTCGTGACTTGTTATCATGCTAAATGTGCGTTAAGAGGGGTTGTGCCTCTGCAATGATGTTTGCATGCTAAAACTGCGACGTGTGGGGAGAACTGTGCTATGATGACAACTTCTTGTGTTTGTGCAAGAAAACCCAGAGTCGACTGTAGCCCAGAATTCCTCCTTGTAACTATTTCTGGTTTTATGAAACCATCAACAATGCAATGTTGATTTAAGACAGTCAGGAGAGGATGTTTGCCAGTGTAGAAGAAACAACTTGTTTATGGGATATCTGATACTGTAAATGTGTTCTGAACCAAAGAAATGTTCCAGAAAGTCTTTGAAAGGATGACTGCAGAACTGAATGCTGTTGTTGTTGAACTATGGTAATGTTAGGACATTTTAAACAAAATAAGACATAGTAAACAAAAGAAGAGTAAATAATGTTTTGCTTCAACATGACCATGCAGAAACATTTGAATATTAAAAACAAAACAACACAGAACATCACACAAATGTCATGCAAGTACAATCACTCTTAAGAGATGAGGGTGTAGCAATCTGGATTCCTCTCAAAATGGTTAATCTGCCACCCCCATCCTGTTCCCTCCAGCTCAATTAAGGAAATTACATTTTAGTTCAATTAACAATGATTCACGGATTAGTGAGTTAAATTTATTCAGGAGCTCTGTGTGAACATCAATATAGATGCTAGCAGGACCATGCGGTGCTACAGCTCTGCTCGGGCCCAGGGCACAGGCTTGTGGCCTGTTGTAGGGGCGTGCAACCACAGGGCAATTAAAAGGAGGGCCAGAGGCGTCAACAAATCTTGAGACGTAGGGATCTTGGCATCCCACACCTCCCCCACCCCTAAACTTGCCCTGGGCAACAGCTGGCATCTTCTCATTTGTGTCAATATCTGACAGTGCATTCTTTTCTTGCAGAGCAACCAAATGGTGCAGAAAGGTAGTCCTTCTGGGAGCACCCCTCTGAGATAGGGGGTCACCTCAGATCATGAAGAGCCTTTGAGTGCTGATACCTCACGAATAAAAAAAAGAAAATAACATGTATGTCTAAAATGACTCCCCGTGATCCATCTGCTGCGTCTGGAAGTTGGAGACTTTGGGTAGGCTCAGCCTGTACTTCTCATCTGATTTGTTTTGATGCTGCGAGGTTTTGGCTCCAGTCTCCTGCGGTGATGGCACGCAGAGTGTGGAATCTCGACCTAACAAGCAGCCAGGGGAAAAGCGCAGCGCTGTTGGTCAGGTAAAGCAGAAGCGGCGAGGGCCCTGTAATCCTGTCATTCCGACTGCATCGCCCGACACAGACTCGGTCTGGCTAAGGACGCGTCCATGTCGCCTCGGAGCCAGTCCACGTTTATGAGCTTCGCGACGTTTCCCGGCCAATTTTATAAACAAATACACAAACACGGAAAGAAGAAATGGGACAGCGGTGACCTCGTGTCTACGTTTACACTTACGGAGTGGCGAGATTGCATTAAAAACTGTTTTTGAATATTTTATAGTATTACCTAATGGCAAAAGAGGTAGCCCACACAGTTAAAAAAAAATTCTCCATCAGAAGTTTAACAGACTTGAAATTTTCGTGTCAGTCTCAAAACCACGGGAGGAATGATAGATCTGTTTTCTACTTTTCTGTGTAGCTCAGAAAGAGGTCATTATGCAGAACGCCATCGCACTGTAAACTGTTTCAGCATGCAAAATGTTTTAAGAGTTTCTTGGCACGGGGGGAGTTTAAAGTATTGGCTAGAACTTTACCTTATGGAGGCTTTTTTGATTGGTTTAGGGTGGGTGGGGGGCAATTGTCATCTTGGGGTTAGTGTGAGACTGACTAGGAACAGTGTTTTAAGGAAAATAAAGTGGACAGTTGTCAGGTTTGCACTCTGGGTGCTCTGGGTGCTAACGGGCGTTTGTTAGATATGAGGAAACCATAAGGTTTTTTTCACATATGACATATTTATGCAAAGGATAAGTGTGTCACCAACGAATAAGCAATTCTAAATAGTCACAGATGAAAGTGGGTAGAAAATCCCCTTTAATCCTAAATAAATGATGACAATATACATGCAGATGTACATACCCATAGGAATTCTTTTAGTCGTGTCCTTTTAGGTATGAGCTGTTTTGTTAGAAACCATATACAACCACATAAAGCAGGGTGTATTTGGGAAAACAGGAGAAAACTATTATAGGTTTTACTGTTTAGTTTTTATGGCTTATTTCTTCTGTTTTCCTTCTCTACTATGTAGACTGGTTGTGAAAAGCCACGCATTGCAATTCGTAATCAATGTGTCCTGTGTCCTGTGTCCATTGTGAATTCTGTCTTGTGGGAAGGTCATGCCATTTGTCTGTTTTAAATGCAGTCATTCAGATGGGGCCAAATACAGAAAAAAAAACCTTCAGAAATCATAAAACAAGCCCTGAACTTTGCCCATTCAGCTGACTTTATGCACTTTTTATGTGCAATGAGTTTCTGGTTAAACAGCTGGCCTGTATGTTTGGCGTGGATTCCTGGCGGCTGCCTCTTTGACATTTGACACAAGGCGTGGAGAATGTGCAAACGGTTCTGTTCTACTGATCTGGAGTGCGGCTATCTAAATTTTGTTACAGTAAATCAGAAGGGCAGTTCATAGGAAGTCTCAGAAACAAACATACAGCCATGCTGCTCCACAGAAGACTGAAACACACGTGTGTCCTCAGTTTGCTCACACTACTCCAGTGCAGCAGGACTGAGACTAATCGCTTGTTTTTTCCACTAATTTTATGAAACAGTTTGTGGACAAAGTGTGACCCCCCCAGCTCTATAGGAATGGAACCCATTTGGGAGGCAAATAAAATTATGACAAAAGAGGGGGAGGCCGAACAGAGAAGCTGCAATTAATTAAACAAAATGAAATTGATAGGGCTCGTCCCTCCTTGGAAGACCCGTGGACGAGGAAAAACTCGGAGCCTGTCTGTGTTTTACAAAGAGAGGAGAGGAGAATCTCTGCAGCAGATGGGCCAACAACCCGATGGAAAACTGCACACCAAATGACCAAACAAAGTAACCACGCCAGAATTCAGAGCAGCTTCTCAGAGGAGAGAAACCACTGATATAGCGCCCAGCAGTCCACTTCTCTCTGTGTGACATTGTGTTTCTTTCTCAGCTCCCTGTGGTAATCAGGGGAGACACTCCTGCTAGCTGACAGCATGACTGGTACCACTCCTGTGACAGTACCACCTGGTTACCATTCAGTGTTTCCTTTTTTTTTAAAGCCCATATGCACCTGTACCAGGGCAAAGCTAATTTGCATTTCTACGCTGTAACTTTCCACTCAGATTTTTTTAAACTCCTTTCCTTTTTTTTGTTAATCACAGCTGTGAATTCCTCCTCTCTGCTGAATATCATTTATTAATAGGGTGGCGACCTGATGGTAAATCTTTACTCCGTCCAGGTTAAGCATTATCGTACTCGGCCAGTGATTCTAGTTACTGATCACGGAAACGTGAGAAACCAAGATTCCCTGAGAGATGTTTTGTATTCAAAAAGTGTTGTTATCACCATGTAAAGCTACAAAACTCTTAATGGTTTTATTTTTGGATCAAGAGAGACTTCTGGTATATATTAACTGGAGAAAAAGATAAGATAATTACTGAAGTGACCTGCAGCTTGGCTTGTTTAACTGAACTTTTATTTTTAAAGCAGGAGATGTGGCAGTATGGCGTTGGCTGCTTCACGTGTTTCCTGGTACATTTTTGTGACTGCTTGAACAAAGCCTCTGTGTGTGTGTGTGTGTGTGTGTGTGTGTGTG
>JABJVR010000026.1:8433-19924 GCA_025773905.1 Chitala chitala
TATATGGGTTACTTTCATGGTATTTAGAATGGCTGTGCAATTCAAAATTCTAGAATTTTCCATTTAATATTGTCAGACCGAGGTTGACTGTGAGTAACTGAAACTGCAAAAAAACAAGCCTGTGGATAAGAGGGAACTACTAGTCTGAGAATTGGAACTTTGCATTAAAAGGAAAGTCATGCTTTTGATTTGCATGTACGAGTATCTGACAACTAAGAGATATGCACTGTTTTACTCACTTGTAAAAAGTTTTAGTGTCATTTTACTTTTCTTTCGGTAAAAATACTGTGGGTGTGTAGATGAACAAAACATTTTACATGACCCATTAACAACTGTGGACATTTTAATTCAAACAAACACAATTAATTTTTTTTATCTCATACATTTAACACTGGGGATTGGTCACTGCCAAGAATTAAAAAATAAATATATTGGGACAAACAACAAATATACCAATGACAGCACAGCAAACATATACCAGACATTATACTCATAAAATCTTTTGTGAACAATAATTCATTTATTTTTTATTATTTATTGAAAATTATCTAAATGACCACTAGTCCAAATCAGTGGACTAATTTTCATACTTGTATTTGGTTTGGTTTCCTTTCATACGGGATAAATCCAGGCAAACCAAAATGCATCACTACCACTCAAGTGAGACTGTTGTCTCTGCTCACTGGTTAAAAGAGTCTGGGGTGGGAATGAGAATGTAAACATAGGAAGAAAATCTGTCTTCTATAGTGGTAAATAGACACACGAAAGAAACATGGAGAAACAACACAAATGGCATTTGCTCATAACTGTAGTAATTATCTGCACTGTTACCTCAGTTTTTTCACTTTTACATGGCACTGTTCAGCAGACAAACCCCTTCTCCTTAAACTGTTCACTGAATATTTTGAATACTTCAGAGTTTTTATGAGTTGTTTGTATAAATATCAAGAAGGAAGGCAACACATATTATCGCTAGTCCAGGTCAGCCTGCGATTTATCGTCGTTCTTACTGCTAGTGCTAGATGTTTCAATTATTCATGTTAGCTCAGCCACCTCCCAACATACAAAGTGCATCTGGCTACAGGAGCCACTTGGCTAAAACTTGCAGTGTACTCTTTACAGTTAGTCTGAATCAAAGTCGGATCACGTTCACACCACAAACAAACCGCTCCAGAGTTAGTTTGAGACCAGACCAAGAACATCTCCAATAAAGGGTCTTCGTGTGGTTCTTTTGATCCACACCATAGTGTGATTGCTGTGTTTAGACCTGCCCAAACAAGCTGCACCAGTGGAGAAAACAAACCAGAGTTCGATTCAACAGGATTAACCAAGGCAGTTGTAAAAACACCCTAAATGTACACTATCAAAATCAAGAAATTTCTTTGTGATAGTTGAACAGAAACTGAGGGTCTTTTCAAACCTGTGGTTTGATTGAACTAGTCTGAATCAGCGGACTCATTTGCATACTTGGTCCATTTTATCCTTGGTTTGGTTTCCTTTCACATGGGAAAATTCAAGCGAACCAAAATGCATCACGACTGGTCACATGAAACTGTTGTTTTTGCTCATTGGTTAAACAAGTCTGGTGTGGGAATGAAAACATAAACACAGGAAGAAGATCCATGTTCTTGTACAGGTGAATAGTCCTATGAAAGCACCATGGAGAAACAGCACAATTGGTATTTGCTTACAACTGTAGTAATTATCTTCACTGTTGCCTCAGTTTTTTCACTTCTGCACAGCACTGTTCAGCACACCGTACCAACCCCTTCTCCTTACACCGTGGACTGAACATTTTGAATACTTCATTGTTTTTATGAGTTGTCTGTAGGAGCTGAAAGATGTTCTCATCTTCCCAAATATCAAGAAGACAAAACACCTCATTGCTAGTCCATATCAGACTGCGATTCATTGTCCTGCTTACTCATAGTGCTAGATGTTTCAGCTGTTCACGTGAGCTCTGCAGCTTCCCAACATGTAAAGTGCATCTGGCTAAGGAAGCTGCTCAGTGCACTCCTTGTAGTTGGTCCAAATCGAGGTCGGATCACATTCACACCACAAATGAACCGCTACAGGGTTCGTTTGGGACCGGACTGAGACCACCTCCAGTAAAGGTTCTCAGTGAGATTCTTTTGGTCCACACGTAAGTGCGATTGCTGTGGTCAGACCTGCCCAAACAAACCACACCAACAGTGAAAATGAACCAGAGTTCAGACTAAACAAGACAGGTGTGTAAGAACCCTGAGAAAAATGACTTCTCAAAATTCAGTAACCACATAATCAAGACTGCAATTTGCAAAAGAAGCACAAATGACTTTTCTTATGAGTTACCATATACAGCATATATAGCAGTAAAGATATGATGCATGGTTGCCAATATTAAATGTAGGAATGATTTGAAATACTGTACTTCAAAACCATCAGTACTGTCAACATCAGAACCAAAAACCAAGAGTCCAAAATGAAATAGTGGACATACCCACAGTAGAGAGCTGCTCCACCTCACAGGAAGATTATGGTTAATCTTCCATAATCTAGCATTCAGTGCCAAGCCTATTCCTCATTCCTGTCTGGCCCAGTCAAAAAAGGCCAGGCAGTTCCTGCAGCATGCATATTATAGTTTTAACATGCTTTACACAGCAAACACCACATTCTGCCAGTGTATACCAAATATATTACTGTAAAAACCTACTTTATAATGTTACAAAATCTTCAAATGGACATCACAAAAATGAAACAACGTATAGGGCAGCACCATTATTGCATGGTCAATAGTAGAACCACAGTTCATGGGTTCTTTTATAAGTTATGCTGCAGTTAATGAAAGCCAAGACTTTATAGCTGTGGCAAGGATTGGCTAGGGGTTGGCCAGTGCCACTCTGCTCAGAATGTTGACCATTCCACTTATACCATTCATTTTCTTGTTATGTGAATGGAATCAGAAATTACTACCACACATATGAAATCATTGGGTCTAAGCTTGCCCTCTCATCGTAAAAGCTCACAAGCCACTAAACTAAGGGTAAAGCAGAGATCATTATGCAGAGAAGTACAGAGGGTCATGTCATCTTCACAATATTTACCCAAGCGTTGACAACTAGGCGACTGTACGTGCAGTTCGCTGCAACACACTCGCACAAGAAGTCACGAGTTTGCACCAGTCCGCTTTTCAAAGTTGTTTAGCGTGGATGAAGGAGGGGCATTGGGCCGAGCTGCAGAACTTGACAGAGGATGCACAAGATGCATGGGTTCACACAGCTTCAGGAGAGCTCTTTGTCAGTACTGAGTCAGACATCATGTACTTCCAATTAGCAGCACACAGTCTCTCTCATTTATCTTAATTGGCGACACATTACCCTGTATTAGAAAAGATGATGGAAAAGGGCAAAAACTGTCGGTGATGGGCACAGACGAGTGGGCATACGTCATTCTGTTGTGGCTGGAATTTTAAAGAGTAAGGGGAAAAAACATTTTTTATATCTCAGTGTAAAAGCTGTGTTTTTAAAAGGATGAGAAATTTGGTGAATTAAAGTGTTATCGCACCGGGGATGCATTAATATGAGCAACGGCCAGCTGAAAATGGCCACCTGTTCCAGCCTCCGAGACAGACAGGCGGGCGCGTAGGTGCATCTGTCGGCTTGGCAGAGACCTGTAGCAGACACGCAGTTGTGCAGAAATTTGATGGTTATGATGCAACTTAAGAGTATAGAGAGGGGACGACTATTAGAGATATCTCAAAAGTTTAAAGATATAAAAATCATGACAGGACAAACCAAATACACAGTATGCAGCCAAAGATATGAAGCTGGAGCAAAGATGTGCAACAGAAATAGGTAGCGATTATTGACAGTCCAGACGGCAATAAGCTGTAATTACTTTTTTCACGTCACCAAACTACAGCTGTAGATTTTAACTCCATTACTTCATTTTGCCTCCCAATTACCGGATCATAAATAACTAATAGAATGTTAAGCAGGAAGGCGGATATAAACATAGTGTCACCCAGGATGTGAGAACGGCCCGTTAAAGACAAAGAGCAGCATTAATTACTAATGTGGTCAGCCTATCGACACGCTAACAAATGGACAGCAAGTGCGCTGGGCAAACTGTATTGTGTAACTTGGTCATAAAATATTTAGAGAGGTATCATCAGTCCCTCCTGCCATCCTGTTATGCATTTTCAGAGATGCCACATGGGACATTGATCTTTTCTTAAAAGAACAAATAACCGCCTGCAGAAATAGCGATCATATTTCAGGAAAGTCCTATTGGGTTATTAGGGCTACTCTGACTCCCGGGTATACTGTATCGATTGCTGAGAGTCGGGATCATATTTTCCGCTCTACAAATATGACTTCTCAAAGCTGTATTAGAACAAAGAATCTGACTAAAAAGACGTGGCCCTCTTGGTTCACTGCTGTGATAGTGATGGCTGTTTTTAGAAGAAATTGACACTTTATTTATCTTAATTGTGAGTCTATAAAAAGTAATGGACTTAGCTGTGAAAGCATTTGTATTGGTAAGTAGGCCATTCAGTTGATTCTAAAAGAAAAACTCAGCGTAACTTATGGCAAGTTCTGTAAAAAAAAAAAAAAGATTCTACAGGACTTCTAGAATCCAATACATATTAAAACCATTTGAATGTTTGAGCTTATATTAAAAAGATTTTGACTCTTCATGCCCTATATTTAACCAAAATGTCTCTACATACGTGTGAATTGCTGTTTTGTTGAAAATTTGTGTAAACACATTTTTTGCCTCTGCATGATATCAGAAAAGACAAAAGTGAAGTTGTAGTGCCATGTGCTTTATGTCAAATTTCCTGATTATTAAGAAATATTACTTGAAAATTATATAAAAAAAGAAACAGTGGAAGCTAGCTTGCACACAAAGCTGATAGCAGAAAAATGTAAAATGCACTAGGCTGGCATTTGATTTCTTAAAAAAAAATTATAATATTTAATGTTAGCCTTTTAAGTCCACCACTGTAAGCCATAAATAAAGCGAGAAGATGTGTGAGGAGGTCACAGAGTAATACAAGTACATGTAGGTTTCTGCTAAAGAGGGATCAGAGAAGAAAAACAAATCTGATGTAATGTTATTGGGAACCAAATAATGGGTGTAATGAAAACACGCTATACAAACAAATGTTAACATTTGTTTACCCAGCAATGCGGTCGATTTTTAATCAAGCCTATATCACCTTATTGTGAGGCAAGGTTTGGCTCCGAAATGTCTTTCCGTTTCTGCTGCTATCAGGCAAAATCAGTACAGCGAAACCCTTTTCAGGAGAAGTACCTCAAAACAAAAGCAAAGCGGCGACACTTTTCCAAGCCGATATTTGTCAATTAAAAATGCAGCCTCTGATTTGCTTCAGATCAATATAAAGACAAACAGAAGGGCATTCACAGTCTTTGCTGACAGCAGCACAATGCAGCCACACAGACGTTCAGAGAAGAACTCTTGCTGGGTTCCCATCATGATGAGGCAAAAAGGGTTTCTAAGTAAGTAAGTAAACTTCTCAAGGAGAATGCAAACAAGAACGGTCCCATAAGCAGGTGCTACACGGCCACACGCAGATGCCATGGGTATTTCTTCTTCGTTACACCGAAGTGTGAAGTTAAAGATGGGGAAAGGCTAACGAGGCGACCCTGTAAACATGAGCTCAGCATCGCCAAGCAACCGCTTCGACGCCAAGCAGCTGCTAAGAGCTGTGCTGAACTGAAGTCGTGTGCTGCAAAATCAATCACACGTGCTAGAGGGCCAGGCCCCAGTAATGCTCTTCTATGTTAAAAGCCCAAGAACCTCCACACCACACACTAGTATAAAAAAGACTAAAGGTTTGGGCCAGCAAAGACAGGTGATATGTTGACAGATTTCTGCACAGCGGTCTTGGAAGAAGAGGAGGTACCGGTTGATCTCAAGTCTGCAGTTCTTTGTTTATGAAGGAAAAAAATAGTCGTTATTGAACTCACGTATGCACATTTTGGATCGTAACAAAGCAATTCAGTGTGTTTCTTTCAGTACCTTTTACATTTTTACCACCTGAACACAAACTAAGTGTGCATTCAATTATTTTTGCAAGGCAGCAAACAGCACCCCAGAGCTTCATGGTAGGGATCCAGACATATTTCTAAATAACAGTTTAACGATGCTTATTTTTCAGTGTTTTTTCCCATTTGCACCCTTGCTCTGCTCAATGGCTGCCGAATGATCATGCTTATTCTTTATTCATTAGCAGACTCGTGCTTATTTAGCTCTACTCCTGTGTACGTTCCTAAAAAATCAACTGGAAAATTGCCTTTTTAGAGTGCCCAGAAGAGCCACATTTTTTTTTTCAATTTTTCCCTGTCTCAATGTTTGTTTTTTTTTTTAAACACAAGAATGATAACAGAGTCACCAATAATGAAGTGCAGAGAGATAAAATATGCAAATTCAGAGAGAGAGGATATAATTAGGCTAATAACAGGAAGTGTTGTTTTCACAGCTGCTCGTTTTACAAACCCCTGATAGTGTTTTATAAATAATGTCCCCCCTCCGTCCCCCTCCCTTCCTTTGAGCCCGAAGCCAGATCCCTGCACACCATTAGCAACGTGTCCCCACAGCGCGGCTTACAGCCGAAGCGCTGTGCTCCTGCTGTCCGGCACCAGCACTCCCCATCCCCCCACCTGTTTCTACCAGGCAGAGATCCACAGGAGCTGAAGCCCACAGGGACACAGTCCGGCCTGAGGGCCCGAGCACCATTGAGCTCAACGACGCAGACCAAACACCGGACACCAAACACTGCCAGCATGCACTGCAGCAAGCTGAACTGAGCTGAAAGCAATCTGCTGTTTGAGTGTAAAGTAGCTCACAACAAGGAGCATAGAAATTCATTAAGTTGCTCTGTTTTAATTTTAATTAGGGTTTATTTCATTGCTGTTCTTTATAAGAAAACCTTGAGGCTTTTACAGCCTCTGTAAATCATGAACAGAAAGTATTTGCCCAGCTGTGTGATAAAATGATGGATGGCCTTGTTTGGTTAGCCTTTTTTTTAACTGGGGGGGGGAGAATACATACCAGGAATAAAGGAAATCAAAGCTTGAGCAAATAAAGGAGCTGTACAAACGTATTTCTCATGACTAGTGCTGTCACACTAGGAGGAAGTTTCAATCAGCCACAAGAAGAGTTGAGCCTTTAAGCTGTACATGTTAGAGAATGGCCATGTTTTGAAATGTCGGTGACCACAAGATCCCTTGTTAACTCACACCTGCGGAGCTGACACACGCTGTTATCACCGTCTTACAAACATTTTCAGTCCTTAAAAACACTTTCTGTGACATAAGGAAAGAGTCTGGAAGGAACACACTCATGTGCTGAGACTGAACTAGACATTCTGGGTTAGGCCTCGACACAACAATTTGCAGTTTGCGCTAAGGTTACTCGGTGTTTCATACGTAACAATTACATTTATAAAAATTCGTCACTGGAAAACGTTTCTCTGTCTGCGGCTGAAAATTAAGTTATATATGAAAACTGACAGCTCTTGAACTTCAGAGCGCAAAGCAAGAAGAACTCCCAAGGATAATCAAAAAAATAATACCCCAGCTAGCAGAGGGCCTTTCTGAAAGCCTTCCAGCTAATTTTTGTAATAGATTTTCCAATTATATTCCCAGAGCAAGTTCAACTTCACATTTAAAAAATATTTCACATACATCGGTTGCGCATGTTTTGTAAATGCATGTAAAACCTACAGAGAATTTGCCGTGATTAACGTCACGTCGGGTTTCATGTGCCATTTTATTAGCCACTTGAAATGAAAGCATTATTATTACCAGCAGAATTTATATGTAAAGCGGCAGATGAAGGAATGTGCTGCTGGCACAGCGTCCCAGTGCGGTAGAGGCACAGCAAGTTTCTCTCTCTCTATTTTTTGTTTGTCAAATGGAACGTAAGTTATTAACATGGGCTGGAGAGAC
Source organism: Chitala chitala (assembly GCA_025773905.1). Classification (NCBI taxonomy): domain Eukaryota; kingdom Metazoa; phylum Chordata; class Actinopteri; order Osteoglossiformes; family Notopteridae; genus Chitala; species Chitala chitala. The sequence goes on from JABJVR010000026.1 coordinate 16,392, forward strand.
ATGGCCTGCGAGGTACAGCATGGTGCCCAAAGCAGACAGAAAGCGGTACAGCTCAGGTGAGGTGCGAAAGTCATATACGTAGCTGGAGAACTCCGTTGGTGTCAAAGCACATGTTCTGCTATGCTGTCTTCTCATAGACCTGTTGACTCTTGTTTGGTTCAAACACATTCCTCTGTTTGCAGGTGGTGCTCTTGTGTGATTTTGTGTGTGTGTGTGTGTGTGTGTGTGTGTGTGTGTGTGTGTGTGTGTGTGTGTGTGTGTGTGTGTGTGTGTGTGGCGGGGGGTGGCATGTCATTTCACTGGAATTTCCATTACCCACTTTGGTAACATAATGTGTGCGTGTATCTAACATGTAGAATTGTATAATATTTAGTCTATAATATCATGTGCAAAATTATTTTATATGTAAAATGATTGATTTGTATTTCAACAGGTATAATGAGTAAAAAACTGATAGTTGCCTTCTGTCTGCTTCGTCTCTTAATGCTGAGAATTTGCAGCATCTTGCCTCTTGCATTCTCGAAGCACAGAGACTTGAAGAAAAACATCCACGTTGCTAGAGGAGTTTTGAAGGTTGCCTATTATCTCATTTTGGCTCTTAGGGCTTGCACAGTTATCCGAGTATCATGAATGCAATTGACCTTTTTTCTGTGAAAGGGAAAGTTAAAGGGAGAAAAGGGACTAACCCACACACCAAAGTTAATTTGATCAACACAATGTAGCATGGTGTCCGGTGATATGAAAAGGGCATTCAAATCGATATATCAACAATGGCTTCTCAAAAGAATGTCCACAACCAATTTTCTCATTGTGATCACCACACATCTCTCATATGGCTATAGCTCTTCTTTTTTTGCTTTACACACACACGCACACACACACACTTTCTTTTTTTTTTAAACCTACCTTTCTCTGCTTTTTACCCATGAACAACTCTGTGTGTGTGTGTGTGTGTGTGTGTGTGTGTGTGTGTGTGTGTGTGTGCGCACGCGCGCGTGTGCCATTGTGGCAGAACAATGACCAGAACTAATCATTATTTAGCTGTGCTGAGCCCGGAAAGGTCAGCGGTCTGAAATGTCAGGCTTCAATAGAGCCAGACGCACATCGCTCCGCTCAAGTGTCCAATTAAAGAGGGGATACAGTGGCTGTGGGTGAAGCACACTTCAGACAGCAAGGCTAATGAGAGGCCCTGGATGCTGGGACGAGCCCTGCCGATCCACCGAGCGCTGCAGAGAAACAGACCACGTGGGCCGCCGAGGGGCAACTCGTGGTGCACAAGGAAGCCTGAAACGTCAAAGGGCCGTCCCCCCTCCCCACCCCTTGATCTCACTGCCATGATTTCTCATGCAGGACCTCTGTTGGACCACCCTCCCACACTCAGAGGGCTGAGAGCAGAGAATCCCCTTTAATCTCAGAGTGTAAGGTTAGGCTGTCTTGTGCTGCTCTACCTGTGCCACCTTCACACCAATGAAAGTAGAGGGTGTTCTCTGAGCATGAGGTGGAAAAGCCTTCCTCAGAGCACCTCCAAGCTCTGGGGAAAGTTGGCAGCAAGGAAAAAAAAAATTAATCTGCTCAAAACACTCATCTCACTGATTATTAACTGCTGGCCAAACCATCGAGGTCATCGGTAAACAATGTTCATTTGCATTAATTACAAATGTGGTAATACACACGTTGTTTACTGAGATTTTACACTGATCTAACAAGGCGCGGCTTCAAGGAAAGACAAAGAACAATAATGGGACATGAAAAGGCGTGTTGTGTCGCTCGCTAACGGAATGTCGCCGCTCTCCTTGAGAAGGTCAGAGACGTTTGTCACGGGTTCGGCTAACAGATGCCAAATAAAGCTGGGAGATAAGCGGTCTCCACGTGCTTCACATAAACACACTTTTAATCAAAGCACATCAGACCATCCAGATAGTTTAAACATATGGCCACTGTATCCTTCCTGGCTCCTCCATCTGTTTCTCCACACCATGCCTGAGATCCTCACTGTCAGCCCAGTTCTGTTCAGAAGGTAGAGGCACCCCCCAGCACTACTCCATGGGAAACCCAAAGCCTGGTGCACCCAACTTGTTGGCATCCTAACTTTCATTGTCCGCACTGCAAAATGCACAGTCACTGCTTGTTTTGAGCTGAACCAGAGCCTTAACCAGGTGGTGCATCTGCAGTGGTTACCAGAGCTTCAGAAACAAATACCTTGACAGTGGCGACACTTGACTGAGACCATGTGTTGAACTTCCATCTGTGATGTCAACCTATGTCTCATCACACTGATATCTGCTGACAGCTGTCCGTCAATGCGCTCCCGTCGCAGATGCCAACCTTCATCCCAACCAAATTAGTCGCAAAAACATTAAACTGTTACCAATTTCTTTAAAAGCTATTAACGAAATATATTGGAAAGCATTTGCCGTATCTGTCGCATTTGCATCTTGTATAAATGTCTTTTAAGCAATTTACATAAAAAAGATTTATAGCAAGCTAATTTCAAGACTAATGTCAAGATAGTTAATAGCTATGTCAGACTTTATTAATCGAGAAATTGCTTCAAACAAAACCAGCAAACACAGCAAGTCCTTGAGACCCGATCACACAACCGATGCATCATTGACGATGGGTGTATGGCGCACAGGAGAGCTCCTTGGCATCCACGGAACAACCAGCAGCATAGTGAATGTAGACTGGGGACTTACCAGGGCTGGTGATGGTCAGAAGGTCGAGGCGACGCTGTTGCTGTAAGGCAAGAAGAAACAGCTTGAGCACCCTCGTATGCTAGATTGTTAAAAACATCGCAAGAACAGAGACTTCAATTATTTACACACGCATCCGCCATGTGTTTGTGTGAGGAACAGGTAATGCTGTTCTTATTTCCTAACAAATTCTCCATGAATATTCCACCTTTTTGCCAGCTAAATAGTTTCACTGTACATTATAGTACAACACGGGTGTACCTACCAGAGCCAATTATACATGTAACATTTACTTTTGAAACAGTAATACCAGCATAGGTGCATGTAGAGTCACACACACGCACACATATAGCTTAATTTTCCTTATACAGTGTTGGTTTAAAAATACAGTACATTCAGAATGTTACAAAGCTAAATGTACTGTACATCAACATTCGGAAATGTTCTGCATTGGTTTAATTATACCTTGAAAATGCTATCTTTCTAGTTTATATTTTGTGTTGTTTTTGCATTTTTTTTTTTTTTTGCTGCAGACAACACACCTAAGGTACTTTGTGATGAAAGGTGTTTGCGAATATGCCAGATTTTACACCTCATGTCTCCTGCTCAGATTACGACTGGAAGTGCTACCTCACCCCCCTCTTTAACCCAGCACCAAAACTGTGGACTCCCAAGTGTTACATTAATCAACACCTTCTCTCTCTTCATCTCAATATCCCTGAGGAACTAAATCATGCACCACACCATTTGAAGTGAGGAGGCAATCCTCTCTCTCTCTCTCTCTCTCTCTCTCTCTCTCTCTCTCTCTCTCTCTCTCTCTCTCTCTCTCTCTCTCTCTCT
>JABJVR010000026.1:38846-51769 GCA_025773905.1 Chitala chitala
TGCATACTCAGGCTGCGTACTCACCACGTTTGGCAGTGGTGCATACTCAGGCTGCGTACTCACCACGTTTGGCAGTGGTGCATACTCAGGCTGCGTACTCACCACGTTTGGCAGTGTGGTATTTTTTCCGTTTGGTTTTCATTCGCCATACGATTTTCTTACATAATACATAGTTGGACTAAAGTGAGCCCCTCGACCGCTGTCAGCGCTCTGTTACCGCACAACTTCCCAATACACGCTGGACAAGTCTTTCACGATCACCATGAACTAATGACAACGCCGTGGCTAACGATTCATTAACATTAAATGACATGTTAATCCCAGGGTAGCGTGCAAAGTCATATTTGGGTCAGTGTACATAATGGTGAGCAGACTGACTCTGTCGAGAGCTCTGAAACACCACACTGCTCAACATACATGCCTGGGACAGAGATAATGCTTCCAATCAACCTTATTAAAATAATGAATTATTACCTTGTTCAAAACCTTTTGCAGCAGTGGAGATCATATAAAAACGTAATTACTACACAAAATCACAAACGCAAATCAATCTACTCCAAAACACAAAATAAATCTGTCCCAGACATATCTAGACTAACAATGTTGATTTCAGAAACATTCTTTATCTATGTACAAATAAGTCCCAGAAGCTTTTGTAGAAAATGTGGATCAAAAGCAAATACAGTCAGGTTATACATCAGTTACCTGAGCGTATAACTGTGTTGAACACATTTCAGTGCGCATGTACTATTAACTTGAAAACACTTATCTGCACATTCGCATGATTTAACCTGACATTTTAAATTTCTGCTAAAAAACAAAATGAGCTAAAGGTTTTTTGATTAACAAACTCTAGTTTAGACACCCATTTAAAACAGACTGTCAAAAGGAGAAAGGCATAGAGAAAAATAGAGGGGTTTATTGATTTTATAGTGAAAATCAGTGGTCACTGAGACTCAGCGCAGTCTCTTTGTGCCTCTAAAACACACGTGCAGAATCACAGTGCACTGAGCCCTTTACAACGAGCACCGACCAATGGGGCGCTGTATCTGACATCCACACCATCAGAAAAGGTTATTTCCTTTTCAAGTGCCCCCTCCATTCTCCCCGCCCCTGCATCCGCTACCTCTTCGCCTCCCTCAAATCAATAGGGAAAAGTCATTGTACACCTGAAGGTAGGACATTGAATAAAGATCACATTCTTCTTATGACAGAGCGCTTTATGTGTATGTGGGTGAGCGTGTTTTATTTTCTCTCCAATCGCTTGGTGAGCAACCAGGTAAAAAAATGCAAAGATTGATCTCTTGCAGAGGTCTTTATGGGACAAAAGTTTAATGTCTTCAATTCATAATGGAAATAATAGGTGACAGCGGGCTAAAATTCGCCAGTCTCTACAGCTGTTTCCATAGAAACCGGGAAAGAATTGGGAAGGACTGTCGCCATTACTCATCCACAAATCCCTAATATTTAAACACATCTTTCTGGAGTGGCATAAACTTTATTACATATGACAGGTCTAAACTTCAAACGCAGCCTGGCATGAAACTGACATGAGTAATTTATCTTAACATAATCCAATTATAAGGGAATGGGGCTTAATGTACTTATCTTTTATTATTACATTCTAAAGAGATCATTAAGTGTCTGCTTGCAGAGAACTAAGGAGGGACTTTGGCTGAGATGCTCTCCTCTTGGACCACCGCCTTTCGCCCTTCCGTTAAGACTCAGGCTGTCAGGCCACTGAATGCTGGGGAAGAACTTAAAACCCTTAAATACCCAACTGGTTCAAAGCCAGTGAATCACAGAAAAAAAAGGGAACACAAGTCTGACCATATAAAAGGCAGCGACCAAAATGGCTTGAGAGGAAGTCGGGCTTCGTGCAGCTCCTTTTCAATGTAGCCCAGCAGATGAGTTTGAGAGGGCTGCGCAACTTTTCAGCAGAAAACGCAGATAACTGCGATCCTAAATACTGCAATTACACATTTATACTTGCATAAGAGTAATTGTTCATGAAAAGAGTCATTAGCTGCACCACTGGATTTTAAATTTCATTTGCTATCTGATTTATGGTTTCTCTTTCATCCAGGCCTTGGCTTCAAGTGGCTCCTCCATGAGACAATGAGCACTGTACAATGCTAAACGTGCCCCCACCTGTCTCTTAAAACCCCTGTACCCCCTCAGTGCATCCTTCATGTACAAATTACTCTGAAAGCTGTCTAGACATTTAGCCTTCGTCACAAATGCTACATTGGAACAACCCTTATTGCTTGACCAAGTTCTAGAAAAATACTTGCATTGCAAACGACCTTATTCAAAGCAGACTCCGGTTTTCCAGCTGATATATTTGTATGCTTCCAGAAGCAATTCAGACTGAGTATTTTGTTGCTCTCTTCTCAAAATAAGAGCCAGCCACTTTTCAGTCATAACAGCAGTTGGTTAACCCCTGGGCATACTGAGCCACAGCAGGCTGGCCGTAAACACCGACTTTAACTGCTGCCGTCACTATTGAGTTATGTCTTTAAATTAAACATACCAGCCACATAGCATTCAAAAACTACAGCTTTTGGTTTTTCCCTCCTCTCTTTTCATAGCATTTAATTGGTCACACTCACCTTATCCTTCCCATGTAGTTGTTCCTGCACACCTGTCATTCACTGTTGCCCAAATTATCCCTCTCATGCCCATGTTGTTTCCATAAAGGAGCCTGCAGTGGTTCCCTTTGAAACACCAGTACATTTTACTGGGGCCATATAAGTTAAGAATTTGAAAGATTCATAAAATCACCCCTCCTGGCCCCTGAAGCTCACACTCTTCCCCAGAGTGGTCCCTGCCCACCCACCCATCTCCAAATATATGGTGGGCCTAGCAGAAATCACAGCCAAACTATTACTAACTCATTATTAAGGAATGACCCTTCATACCAAACAGAGTCATCATACCCAGGTCAGTTACTATTAAGAAACTGGTAAACTACAGAATGAAAACAAGGTAGTCAGAACATTTCACACACTCACAGCTTCCTGAACGTGCAGACGAAAATTAATTCTGAAAATATCACTGCACATAAATACAGGCTTAAATATATATGTTTTTTTAAATACAAATGATTGTACGTTTACATGATTTCTCCTTTTGTTAGCAAAACCACTGAGACATCGGAGCCCTCATAGAAGACAAAGAAAGTCTAGGGAGGAAAAAACAAAACAAAAAAACCAAAAATGCTGTCAGGATAAAAAATGACACTCGCCACAATAAACCCAAATATATATACATGAGGGTTAATAAGAACATTAGGATCCCTACCTGCCAGGGTATGCAGGTGTGCCCTTTGATGAGGTGTAAATGTTGTAGGCAGCCCTCTCTAGCGTCTGACCCCCCAATCCCAAAGCCCCTGAGCCCCAACACCCTTCAGCTTGCTCCGCTGCTGCTCTAATGAAAAGCAGGCCGCAATCCCTTTCAATTTTACCAGCCTAGCTGGGTGCCGTTAGAGGCAATCGACTCAGTGAATAGAGGTACTATATCACAATATGCAGGTGCAGGCTGGGAAGAGGAGACATTGTGCCTTTAGAGAGCAGGGCTGGCATCCATCTCTCAGGCACCGGCTCGTTTGTGGGAGAGACAGTTGCTCGCAGGGGTTAGAAGAAAATGTGTGGAAAAAAAAAACTGGGGGAAAAACTAAAAACCTCCACATCTTTCAGTCTTCTTTATTGGGTTTACGGGGAACCGTTACTCTGAGCAACATGGGAGTTAAAGGGAAGCGTGTGAAGTAAGAATGAGAGGCTTTGTGGTCATGGAACGAGAAACAGGAGAAGAGGAGAGGTCTCTGCTATCGGTGCTCTGCAGGCCTTCCACATGTCAGTGTGATGGTCTAAGGTGAAAGGGTTCACAGCACACACCTGACAATGGCCCCATGACCAGGCAGCTCTCTACAGCACAGCCCAAAATAGTCTCTACTGTTGGGTCTCATAAAAAACTGGGACAGTGTGTTCATTTATCAGGCACCTCACTAAAAAAAGTCAGGTAACTAAGCAAAAAAAAAAGTTATTCAATATTTTAAACATTTGTCTCAGGTTCTGTTTGTTCTCATGCTGTGCTGTCTGATGTATTTTGTCAGAGCCGAATCAGAATGTTGTTTGGAAAAGAATTCGTACTAACACATGGCAATAATAATTATAAATGATCGTAGACAGTTGAAAGCGATCTAATCTGAAGGCCGCTGTGAAATGGGACATTTTAAAACACAGAAAAGGGTTACATTTTTTATTTTTCTCCTACTGTTTGCAATGCAATTTATCCTCTTAGGAACTACTTGAAACACTGACCTTCCTGTGATGAGATTTGTGGAAGTATAGGAGTTCAACAAGGCTGTTTTCTCTGAAACACACTGTTAGGTTTATTGCAAAGTCAGATACTATGCAAAGAGTATATGGCTGCTTCTCTCTGCCACAAACCAGTAAGGTACCAAAAAACATTGCACATAATTAGCCCAAGAGCCTCTGAACCTGAGCAGAAACAGTGAGGGTTAATGAGGGTCAAATGTAAATATGAGGTACAAAGTATCTTCTTGAGAACTCAAATTCATTTTTTCCCCCATTAGACTTAATCCAAATTAGACTTAATCCAAGCAAGTTATCTGACACTCTTTCAAAAGCAGCATGCCTGCATACTCGCCACTGCTAATGTGTGAACATAAACACTAAGTGGACAAGTGATGGGAAATCATCTGCGTTGCCCACAGAGGCTCGAAACCGAAGGGGTGCAAGCGATGTCTCTTGCAGAGAGCCCCAGTCTGGCTCCCGTTCCCTACAGAACAAAGTGGGCATGCTTAGATCACACCAATGGTTTCTTTGTTCCCACTTCACACATCCTAAAGGCTGGGGTTTAATGGGCCAACAGCTGTTGGAACCACTGAACTCCAATCCGTCCGATTTTGGAGTCATGCGCCCGTACTCGTTCGTGTAAAACCGAGCAGATGCATGAAGACAGCCACACTTTCTGCTCTTTTTCCCTTGGCTGGTGCTCCAACCTCAGTGCTGCATAGACTTTTTGTCCAAATAGACCCTTACACCCACATAAGTGCATCAGCTTCATACTATTAAATTTTTTGAAAATATTACAGCAACAATGTAGGAAATAATATAAAATGTGCTCTTTACATACCAAAAATTCAGTATTTATACAGGTTTTTCATTGAGGAAAAGACTATGGCTCCATGTGAATCTAAGATTGAACAAAAACGTCAAGATTAAAAGTAAAGGTCTTTATCTGGGCCCACGGCAGTTTTAAGCGAACGGTCATGATGTACAGTATTTGGTACGCTGTATGGTTCAGCTAGTATTAAGAACATGATTCTACATCTTTGGGGTCCATAAAGTAATGCCACACCTGCATAAATACAGTATTAATAAACTCTGCAATATTTGACAGTTATAACTTCTGACAGAAAACATAGAACAGTAAGAGAAAGCCTCATGGATGGCATAGAGATAGACAAAAAGAACTCGAGCTGTGTTTTGAATTGAACTGAACTGAACTGACTGCCTCTGCTGTCATTGTATGCTTGTATACAACAAAACTAATTAGTTATACTACTAACTTTTAATAGTGTGAATGAACTCCAATTATTTTTTGCAACTGAATACATGTTTGGATCAAAGGTCACATTGTTCCACTATGTAAACATAGAAAGAATTTGTCATGGAAGGAAACTGCTTACAGATGCGTGTAAAAACAGTAACTGTGCACAATAACGCAACACAAAAGGTTCAGAGTTTTTAGGACACAGCCACAACACACACTGAAGCTGATGTCCCCTTATAAATCACAGACATGTAACCCAATAAACTGACCTCATGGCTCACAGGACGGTATGAATATCACTAGTCACTTCAGCTAGAATTCAACAGTCTGGTGTAAACAGACTGTGTGCTCTCTCCAGAGAGCTGGACTCTTCAGAGCATGTTCTCCTCACACTGCACAGAAAGGAGTGACCCCACCCGACTCCCCTGGCCCCTCCTCCTCACCCATGCCTAAATATGCTCCACACCATTTACAACAAATTAAGCCTAACTGAAAGTAAATTTCAAGCTTGGCTGCATTTGGTGGTTGAGTAACTCACTTTACACTCATTTTCATTCTTTACCATGCAACTAATGATATACTGTATGATTTAGTCTTTTTTTTCCTTTCTATTTTCAGACTCTAAAATTTGGTGCAAGGAACAGAAAGCAATTATGCTGTCAGAAAAGTGTTTCTGACTTATTAAAAACACCTGAACATTCTCAGAAAACTACTTGTTTTTTGCATCCTCCCCCCACCCCCTGAGTAAAAGGAGTCTGACGCCAAGATGAAACAGAGACTTTTACGCGCAGGTCCACCACCCGAGCAGTCATTTAGAAAGCGCCGGTTTGTAAATATTCATTGGCACCAGGATAGGCTGTGCAGCTGGGATTAAATTCCTCCAGGAGCTCCGCCGCTGAGTGCTGCATTGCCTGCATTTGAGAACATGTCCCTCTTCCTCCGTCGATGGGTAACCAGCTCTTCGGTGACCTTCAGCAGAGTCCCTGGCGACACCAGCTGTGGTCCTTGCCCCCGGTGTCTGCTCTGGAGCGTGCACTCAGTGGCACCAGCTGTATCCAGGCGACTCGATGAATGTCTGAGGCCATATTATGAGCCTCACCATACTTCATGAACTGTAGAAGCCTTATGAATGCCATTCAACCTAAAAGCTTGGTGTAACTGTGTTTTTTCAACGATGTTGAAGCAATGTAGTGATCTCCATGAAAGCAGAAATTGAAAGAAAGCTATAAGCAAAATCTGCCTTCCTAAGTACTGCTGTTGCTGGCATAGTGGTTAAACTGTGCTTTATGCTGCGTCAGTGAAACTCAGCTGACAAGGAACAACAAAATACCTTAAACTTTGAGACAGTAAAAGGCGAGTGAGGGAGGTAGCGGGCCATGAGCTGTACACTCATCTGCGCACCAATGACGATGGCTGTAACGGCTTTGCCAAAGAACACAGCTGAACGGTTTCACTGTGACAGTGGGTGATGTAAGTGAACAGCACCATCATTAAGTGGCACCAGCAATGACAGCAGAATCTCAGACGAGACCAGCAAGAACAGCTTCAAGACCTGGCCTGCTGGGCTTTGGTGGGTAAGAGTTTGGCGTTGCTACTGGATACCTAGCACTGATACTTGTAGCTCAAAGCAGTTATAAAAACATCTTATAAAAATCCCTTGGTGACAGAGAAGGGGCTGTTTCACAGTGTGAACCATGGACTAATGCAGAACCGAGACTGGGGTCTCCAGACAGTCAGTCAGAATGGCTGGCACTTGTGCTTGTCATATGGGGGAAAAACACTGAACAAAAAGACAAAACAGAAATGCCAGGAGTATATAGGCTCTGAATTTTAAGTCCTTGGGCAGAGATAAAATCCATTACAACCTGTAATATAAGAGCCAGGGAAAAAAAAAACTGTTGCTATTGTCTCTTAGATATATGAAGGCACTTAGACAAAATGTGGACTGGTATGATCTGGCACTATTGTATGATGTATAAATATTAATCAAATTTCATTCTAAACCTCTGTTTATGAAGGAAACCAACAACAACAATAACACATTTTTCAAAAGGATAGAGCAAATTAAAAGATGTAAAATAGTTTTTGGCTGTATAAATTTCTGTGATTACAAGCAGCAGACACACATTTACAATGTGGTACATCAGAACCTATAATCAGACCAACAGCTCTGACTTTAATCTCCAAACCAAAAAGCTTATCAGCTGTCACCATTCCGTAGTTCTATTGAATGAAAAAGCTTTTTATGTGGTCCTGAGACCTTGATAAGTTATTCTAGGCCTCTCTCGGGACTGTCTGCCATAACTGCAGAGTGTGACTAAACATGTGTCAGTGATAATTAGAGTGACTGTTTTGTTGGGTTTTGTTAGTGTAGATTGGCCGTCACTTATTTAAGCACACCCCTGATTACCAAGTTAAACGGATGACACTTATGAAACGGACAGGCCTGTCACCAATACATTTAGGTGAAAACCATAAAAGTGCGGGACACAAAGACAAAACAGCTTTTCGGTACCGAGAGTCACCTGTGGCCTTGTTAAAAATGACGAGCCCGTTATCCAACCTCAGTCCGACCATACACAGCCCAGTCCACGCTGTGTGATCTCTGCCATCAGTAGCTCCAGCTGCAGTCTGAGTTTGACCTTCTCACTTCACGTAAGGCACAAACGCTATTGATTAAATCTTGGCACACAGTGTACAAACACAGCGATAAAGCCCAGCAGACAGTCACAGTGCCAACTCCATTGGCCGGGGGGCTGCTCATAGTTTGTTCCCACTAACAGGAACCAAGACATGCCCGCGCCCCCCCCCCCACCATAGGCTGTCCACACCATTTAAGTCCTCAAAACAGCCTTCAGTGCTCAGAAAATTAGCTGCCTCTTCTCCAGCCCTCACTCCTCGACCTTGATTTCTTTGTCCTTCTTGTGCACCTTAATGCACAAGATGTTTGTGTCTATTGAAATTTCAAAATCAAGGTACACATGCACCTTTCAAGCTAATGTCCACAGGGAACGAAAATGATTATTAAACTCCACACAACAAACACTGAACACTTTGTGGACATTCTAAATCTATCCATTTACTCTTTTAAGTCATTCACATACACCTTTATTTCAAAAAATATCTGGCATGTTGTAGAACCTTCTTTACAGGTGCTAACAGGAGCCACAGATATACTGTGTGTGTGTTTAGTATATGTGTAAACAAAAAGCAATATACCAGGAACAGGTATATTTACATTAGATTGCTTTGCGGATACAGGAAAATATGTTATGGTGCAAAAAAAAAAAAAAAAAACATGGCTGAGCTATGTTAACATTTAACTTCAAAGAATGGATCATTTAAAAAATAAAGTAGTTTTGAATTTTTAACATTATATAGAAGGATCCCTATGTACAAACATTTAAGGTAAATTTCAATTTATAATATGGCAAAGATTTGACCACACATCACATATTGACATAAACCTGGTTTGACCTCAGAACCAGTTATAATTCTTCCTTACTTGTAAGTTGTTATTAGATAATTAACTAGATGATAGCAGTAGTGATGGCCTATCACTGGACATTTGTATTTACCACAGCAGCTCATGTTGTTACCTTTGCTCTTCAGTGCAGACGACAACATTAAGGATGGTGGAAACAAAAAGAGTAAACACTGTACAGACAAAAACTGTACGACTGCGCAAACAAAAACAAAAAATATGCACACAAAACAGCAAACAGTGAAGACATAAACCATGTACTGTGCAGACAGAAACTGTAAACACTGAACAGACAGAAACTGTAAACACTATGCAAACAAAAATGGTATGCATTGTGCTGACAACAACAGCAAACACAGCAGACAAAAACAATAATCATAGTGCACACAGAAACTGTAAACATTGAACAGACAGAAACAGTTACTACTGTGTAGACTAATCAGTAAAGATTGTGCAGACAGAATCAGTCGGCACTGAAAAGGCAAAAACATGAAGCCTTTTCCCTTTTGTCCCTTTTTGTTCTGTTCCCATTTGTTTTGTCTTTGGATCATTTTTTCTTTGTTATGACACAACTACAATTTTCTCACTTTCTACATTTCTCCCTCTCTTCTCTATGAAGCTCAGTGGTGCATAACTTTTCAATATGCAGTGTTCACTTTCATTAAAAAAAAAAAATGATAAAGGTTACACACAGAATTCTGTAACACTGTATCAGAATTTAAAAAATTGTAGTTTGACAGCCAAGTAATTTTACTGGAAATTATATATACTGTAGTCTTTAGAAAAGGTCTGATTATTACAATAAATAAAAATCATTAACAACATAATAAAAAAACACGCATGCAGTGTGAAAAATTTAAAATCTACACAGTCAAAATACAAATAATGTAAATAGTACATATTTTTTCCAAAATGAAACAAAAATCACTATCGCATGTCCTTGTGTGAAATTTGTGATGCTTAATTAACATTAATTCCAATGGTCAGTTTTGGTGTTATGCAGAATACCAGTCTAAAACTGATCCCAACTTTTAAGCAACAAATTCACTCGTGTCATTCTATGTGTGTTTTCAGGTGCTCAGACATTAAAACGGAAGCTATGTGATGGCAGTCACATAGGTGGGAAGTCAAAAAGTATAATAATAATAATAATTATTATTATTATTTCCTTCCATATAATAATAACAATAACAATAATAATAATAATAATAATAATAATTATTATTATTATTATTATATGGAAGTAAATGTAAACTGCGTTAAGCACATCCCTGATTCTGAGCGATTTAATGAGAGGGCAGCAGATCATTGCTCCTTAAGCATCCTCTGGCTTGGCATTGTTTGGAACAGTTGGAGCTGTCCTCCCTCATTCATGATATAATTCAAAGGAATTCATTCATCCCCCTCACTTCTGCTTTCACTACCTGGCCAGCACCTGTGCATGCTCAGGAAACAAAAGCGGTGTCCTGTGCTGACACATGACTTGAAAAACAGGCACGCATGTGCACTTTGTTAGGAAGGCAGTTTACTGTGCTGGCTTTAGAAGTGGTTAAAAGTAAATACAGAATTGAAATGTTACGAGGCATTGGGACATAAAAAAGGTTGAGAAAATGCTGTTCATGCATTTATTTCCAGCACAGAACAGGCACAACACTGTGAAACCCTTAAAATTTCTGTTCTAGTACATCACTGTATTTTTATGAGATAAATCATCAAAATTACGAATGCATTTTCTTTTGTTGTCTTTTACAGAGGGCAATGACTTTTCTGCCCATCTTTGTTGATTATTCAAGTCAGCCATCTGCTTTTTGTAGTACAGCTTTTCTACAGACCAATTTACAGAGCCATTATTATGCACTCATTGGTGGTCTACTGTGAAGCGAGAATTACATGCATCAAAAGGACACAACCAGTCATATTGCATATAATTCAGCTTTGAATGTATGACTGCCACTTCCCAAGTAGTAAACAAATACATTAGATATTGCTTTAAATGCCATAATTCCTATGAAAGGAATTTCACGGTATGTGGTTAACATAAGCAGATGAGGTCAGTGGCCAATATAACATATACAACCATCTATGATCGGGTGAAAATTCTCCCTCAGCTCAAGGGCAGCTTGAATTTCTGGTGTGATGAATTTTAAAAGGTGATGGAAATGTTTGAAAGGGGTGTAATATGAGGCGATGACATCACATAGCAATCCCAGCAGGCTGGACAATGCTATACAAATCCACTCCATCTCATCACAAAACGTGGACTCTTGCGTGGAATCGTTCAGAGAAGATGTGATGGCTGATAATAGTGATGGAAACATCCACGTGGAAAATGGTAAACTAGACATGAAGGATATTCAGATATTCTGTGATACTCATGTATTGGAAAAATGGTATCAGTGGACTTTAGGTGTGCACGGATAATAATCCCATACCACTATAACAGCAGCATCAGAACCACTAGTCTGCACCCCTGACACCGTGCAAACAGAGTCAAGGGTACCAAAGAGGAACTTAATGAATAGGAATATGCCTCTCTACTTCCCATTTGTCCACTGTTGCTTACTGTGTCCACACTGAACCTCCTTCTTCTTGTTTTAATCTCACAGGATGTGTGAGAGTCCACAGCTGTTAAATACGTTCACCTATACCGCACAAGCCTGCTTGTTAACTTCCTCAATTCTTGCCATTGTCATTGTACCTCTTTCACCAATGAGCTGACATTGCTCACAGGACTGGATGTTTTTACGATTGCCCCACCATAGTGAGTGCAGCCTAGACTCTCGTGCACAACACGCCCATGTGAGCCCAGGACACTGGCATCGGTACCTAGCACAAACAAGCACATCACTCTTTATGTCACTGAGGTCACTCATTTTGCTTGTTCTAATATGGACCAAATGGTAACTGAATCCATGTCTGTCTCCTTTATACAGCCAGCCATGGCCTTGATACTCACTGTCGGCACTATCTATTTTCAGGAAAGCAGTGGTGTACCTAATGAACTGGACTCTGACTGTGAATAATAGCAACTGGCTACAGTTCGTCCGCTATCCTACTGAGAATTAGCACACTGTAGGTCTATTAGAACACAAACAGAGAGAGTCTTCCAACCACCGTGCAATTCATCTGTGGTGTTTAAAGTTTTTAGGGCAAACCATAATTTTGGTGTACCTTTCAGAAAGTGGCTTAAAAAAATTTTGTGAAAACCCAAAGTTTTCTGACAGATTTTTTTCTTAGACTACACTGCATGCAATTAATGTGGCATGAAGAAAATTTTCAATGAATGTATAGCTGAACATTTACATTATTCATATTCTAAAAGTAGATCAAATTGATAAAATGTATATGTAGTTGTCCTATCCATCTTATTGCTAATAATCTGTGGCTTTTGGGTTCAAGTTATAGTTTTCACACTTTATTTCTACAGCAGAGTCTCAAACCCACACTGGACCCCATGCTGGATCTTTATCAGGTCTCAAACCTGTGCTGGACCATACATTGCATCAATATCAGGTCTGAAACCCATGCGGGACCACATGTGGGATCTTTATGAGGTGTCAAACCCGTCTTGAAACACACATTGAATCTCTATCAGAACTTGACTGTCACAGAAGGGCTTGTAAGATCCTTGCATTTGTATGGGTTTTATACTCTTACCCTCAATGGGCCTTTGCCCGGGATCTGAACCTGGAAAATCTAATCTGAATAAACATGCACTGTTACCTCAGCTGGTTCAAATGGTTATCAACAAGTTTCCTATTGCCAGCATGTCATTATTATACTGCGTAATCCTGAAAAAACTTAATGAGGCTTTAGTATAAATATATACTGTATATATATATATATATATATATATGTG
>JABJVR010000026.1:64411-86669 GCA_025773905.1 Chitala chitala
CGCACCCCCCTCCGGCGCCCCCGCCCCCACCCCCCCCCCCCCCCCCCCCCCGCCACCCTCCCCGACCCCTGCCGCAGCCCTGGCGCAGCAAGGACGCGGTGGCAAGCACCGACGCCCTCCCCGGTGCAGTTAGGGAGGGCGTCGTTCCAAAATCTCCCCAATCTGCCCACTGGCCACCTGGATGGTCTTCGTACCTCACCCGTCTAAGCAAACTGTGCTCTGCCGGTCATTAAGATGCTAATTAGCCAGTCAACCCTCCTGCAATCAAGGGTTCCTGGAAGGGTACATCGTGCTAGCTGCAAGCGTGCAGCACTGTGGAAACACGGAAGAAAACAAAGCTCCTTCCTGGATTTCAGATTAGACGTGATCATGAGATCTAAATACAAATTATAGACTAGCTGTTCTCACAGTGCATTCTAGCTACACAAACCTGTCCCCGTGGAAATCACAGCGGGCGTCCGCCATACACATAGAAGCGCGTGGTATTGTAAGTGAAGTGGCTGCAGGGCTGTTCTGTTCTCTGTCCTTTGGGCAGAGTGTGAGGGTCAAGCCTTTGGGCCGATTCCAGAGCACCCAGGGGTCCTGAGAGCCTTGGGGCAGGGGCGGTCTTGTTATAGCGCCTGGCGCCTCACAACGCAGGGTTAATGACACAAGATGACACTTAACTTTGCTTTTTAATTATTATTATTTATCAGTTTGGTGTTATCCAAGCACGTGGGCCTACTCTGTAGTGCTTGACCTTGTTGGCTACCGAGCAAACTCTCTGCTATTGATTTTAATTACCCGACAGGAATTTACAGCCCCCCATCCCAGGGCTGCTTTACTGTTATTGGCTGGAGAAAATAGCTTTGTGTCTTCCTCTGGAGAGCGGGAGCGTTGGGCCCGCTGTCCCCCAGTTTTATATCTCCGCAGTAGCTGGTCCCGAACGGCTGCTGGCAATTTGTTTTATCTAAATGGTGCCACTGCATGTCTCCCACGCTTCAAGATGTGGTACAGTGCCCCCGTCCGCGGCCAGATTTATCGCGGCGTGAGTCTAAAAAGCCGCCCCCAGACTATAACGCGCTCGCACACGGCGTCGCAATTCAGAACGGCTGTCCCGCCCTCTCTCCCCCCCACCTCCAATCCCATCCCAGTGCAGGGAGCCCCCCAGCGTTCCCATCAGGTGCTGCTGACCCAACGAAGGTCACTCTCCACATGTGAAGGTCCCCGTCCAGCCATCCTGGCATCCCCCGTCCTCAGACATGGCACTCGGCACACGGCAAGCCAAGTATCTAGAGAACAAAGCGCTCGCCGCCTCGGCGCAGGTCCTACATTAAAGGCCCTCAGCCCGCTAAAAGCTTCTCTGCCCAGATGTCATTGTCCTTTTTTCTGCACTTTACAACTCTATTTGCAGATACAAGAAGACGTTTGATTTTGATGTTGTCTGTTTCCATTAAAAGTCTAAGAAGTGAGGGGTAAAATTGGTAGCTTTCATATAAGGGACAACTTGTCTGTACTTTCAAATCAGTCATGCATAGAGGTCAGCGGAGTCATGGTTTTGTCTCTCGTTTTTTTCCCCATTCCAGATCTGAGCCTGTCAAGCGCATATGTTATGAAGGTTAAATGGCTTATAAAGTGACATAATTCATCACCGGCCCACTCAACTTGACATACCGAAGCAGTTTCGGATTAAAAAAAAAATGAAAACGTTAAATGCTATATTGTGTTAAAATAGTGCAGAGGATCTCAAGTCCCTGCAGCTCTTCGAATGCGTGTGTGTCATAGAGATGTGAATCGCTCTCTTTCCGAAAACGATTATTATCGCTGTTCAATTGTTGTTCATAAAATGGCGTGCCTTTCCTATTTCACATAACAATATAAGCAGAAAACTGTTCTAGAATGGCTGGGGAAAAAAGTCAAAGATGAGACCCACTCTCATATTTTGATGTTCCTATCATTTGGACCACAGAAAAAAAAAAAAAAAATTAAGATGGCACCAGATTGCACAGTTACTAAGCAACCCCACTTGCTTCAGCACAACGCAGTCCATGTGTGATGGTGCATTTAAATATTGTGTCCTATTCAAGCTGCTATTTAAATTTACGAAATAATCAACAAACAGAAGTGACATGTGGCCTTACAGTGTGTTGTAATAACACATTAGCCATGGTCTGTCACTAGGCGCTCCTCCAAGCAGACATGCTACTCACTGCTTACATTAAAGAGGATGTCCCACACAACGTTACCTTTTTTTTAAAAAAAAAGCACAATTTACATGACAAATCCATGATTGCTCGTTTTATTTTTCTGTACTTCTTCACTTCTGCAAAGACAGCAACAATAAAAAGTACAACCCCACCTTACAAACATTTTGATGTTGGATTTTTTTTTTTTTTGCCAAATAAGCCATCGTTTTTTTTTTTGTTTAAAGTTTCTATTACTTTCTTTCATATTGTATTTTCTGCATACACATATACTGTTCTTCACATATGAATCTTCTTCATGAAAACCCCTGGGTAAATTTAGGCAAGATGCTGCCCAAAAAAACTGTGACTCACATATATTAAAGTATGAGTCAGCACTGCATTATTGTTCAAATGGGAATTAATTAACAGTATAGACACCTGAGCTTTCAGAAGCTTAACATTTTTTTCTACCAGGGGTTTAATGGGAATAAGTTTCCCTTAAAAGTATAAGAGGGAGAGATGAGGCCGCATGGCGTGAGAAGGGCAGTAATGGATCTAGGGTCTGGCCCGTTTGCCTCTGTGGCCACACGTGGGGCCAGAGGTTTCAATTCCCCTCCTAAGTGCTCTGGGACACAGCTGTATTAGAGCTAAGTGCCCCATGAACAGAAACATGCCGCCTCCTGGACCTTAAATCATTGGATCATTAGACCTGAAATCATAAACTCAATGCCCCAGAGTAATTGGAGGAAATGCACTAGGTTATATATTCCAATCTAGTGCTTTTATGAGTCCTGCTTGCATGCAGAAATGGAGACTAGAAGAATCTGAGCCGGGTCCAAAGCACCGGGGTGATATTGGTACTCTGTGATTGGAATTTATATTACCAGCCCTTTCATGCCACATTTTTTTTATATCTGCTGTATGTTTATTCCCTAGTTTCATTTTTGTAAAAATATGGATTTTATATGACTACTTTGTTTAAAACCTGAGGTAAGAAGGTGGCTGTAGTCTGTAACACATCTTATGAAGAAGAAGAAAAAAAATCAATATTTACTGGCAATTTCGTATTTAGACAATAAGGGAGAGTGCATCTGCTTTTCTTCCCTCATTGGAACACGTGTCAGCACACGTCCCAAAGACGGAGGGCAACTTCAAGGATTACTCGCTGGAGTGCCTGAGCACCAGAGCAAACGTTCAGGGAAAAATCAAGAGCAATTCAGCATGCAGCTGGTGGAAACTTCTCAACTTGTCATTTTATGATGTCATTAAGTAGATCAGAATAAGTAATCAAATTACAAGTGTCTGCCGTATGCGATCAGAATTCCTGCAGTAGCCTATTGGAGCAGCAAATTGAGCCGATTGTGTCATTTCCTCGAAGCGCGGGGGGCGAGATGCCTGCACGTACACGCGCGCGTCCGAATGACGCCGAGGCGAGACCGCGTGATGAGGATGACGGCTAGACGCGGGGCTCTCCGATCCCCGTAACGCGTTACGCCTCGGAGCCCTGCGTGCGCGTGTTTGCGGTGCCGCGCCGTAGAGGCGAACACGGCGCGTGCTGCCGTATACTCTTCTACACATTCTGAGAGGAAGCAACATGCAGGAACAGCAGCAATTAGGCTGCGGCTGCCACCCTGCCGGCTGGCTGATTACCTCCCGCCTGTGAAACTTATATAAATCTGTAAGGAGGACAGCTAAGGTCGTTGGCTATTCTGACAATATTCTGACATTTTAACTATGACCATCAGTTCCCACATGTAGACAGTCAGATACTGGATTTTGACATGTTCTATCCATGGCTATGCACCAGTTTTGTTTCAAAGCTGTCCTTAAAGGTGGTACTAAAAAGTGTAGTCAGTACAGCTGACAGTAGTCAGTACAGCTTCCCCTAGGGCCACTAGCTTGCTGTTTTTTGCTAAGGCAATCTTTTGCACATTACTGTTTTGCGAGATGCTTTATTTCCAGGGTATGTACATACATGGTACTGCTCACTTCTGCCTCCCAGGCTGAGTGAAATGCACTAGGCTACACTATGAAAGACTGGTTTCTGAATGAGATAAAGAAAAACTCCATTATGCCTGAGTTTAAACCCGTGCGTATTGGTGAGGGGTCACAGATTAGACTGTGGTTCGCAGCAGGCTGCAGTGTGCCTTTGTCAACATGGTGCAGCAGTGTGACAGGTCAGCCAGGGTGTCAACAGTGCTGCCACTCGCCATACCTCCTCCTCCTCCTCCTCCTCATCCTCCTCCTCCTTGCTGTGCCACCTAGCAGTGGCAAGCAGAAGCCCCACTGAGCTGGAAGCCATGGCGCAATTAGCCAGGAGCAGATGACAGTCGCATTCCAGCCAGCATGGCGCCACTGCCTTCCCATGAGGCAAGGGGGCAGGTGTGTGTGGGTCTGTGGGGGGCACTAACAGGCTGTGAGAGTGATGTCAGCTCCGTGCTCCAGGGTAAGAGGTTATGTTGAGGGCTGTGGGCAGAGGGGGTACTTGATTACACAAAAACAAATAAATGAAACACAAGCTCTCCATGCGCCTGCAACATCGCACCATGTGGTACCCCCTTAGAGTTAAGGCCCAGTTCAGGATACGGAACAAAGCGAAAAACTGCCACCCGGCACAAACACCACACCCCCTCAACAAAATGTGCAGCATATCTGATCTGCTGTTTACACTTCAGTTCGTTTTGTTTTGTACACACATCACTTTTACATGTGTTCCCTGTATACTTACATACATGTATTACATTCAGAACATTTGGATTCATATATAGTACAGGTGTTAGTTTAATATATATAGGGTGTCCATAAAGTCTCTTTACAATTTCAATTCAATTTGTTTTGAATATATATATATATATTTTTTTTTTGTCAGATTTCCAATAACAATGATAACTGAGTATTTTAAAATCCCTGAATATATGAGTAAACTGAAAATGAACAAGCTTGAGGGGAGACATACAGACTGTCTGCTCCCCCCCCCCCCCACTCAGTTCCTGTGGGACAGACAGATATGGTGGATGAATTCATCAGTGAGGCGGGTAAAGCTGACATATTGGATAGCCTGGCGCCAGTCTGGCTAACAATACCATCCCATGATGGAACACTGTGCCACTCCTGGGGTGTGGGCTACACCTCGGCCAGGCAATTATGCCACATTTAATTACTCAACAGTAGTCGTGTTGCCTGGGCTTGCCCTGATTAGTTAAGGAAGCGTGACGGCAAAGACACAGGTTGGGTGTAGCTAGTCTCTCCAAGACCACTTGCGCTGAGCGCTCCCCCTTCGCTGCGTAGAAACACAACGTGCGGGCAAAAGAGGAGCTGCAGGGAAACGTCAGCCTGGCTAGCACACGCGGAAAGATCACATTCGCTAGTTTTTTTAACCTTCTGGTATGATCGATGATTGCGGTGTTTGCAGCAATAGGCCCAGCTTATCTGGGGTTTACATACAGAAGCACGCTGAATCGTGCAGAAGCTAAACCAAGTCAGAACGTGTGAGGGTGATTACAGATAAAGCCCAAGTCACACACGACTGATTCATACTCCTCTCTCAATACTTGTTTTGCAAATGCGTCTCGGGGAGGGTGGGGGGGAGTCAGGGATTGGACTACAAACTTTACAGAAATTTTGACTTTTTAAAGACCTTTGTTTTGAACATATTTCCTGCATCCCTCCACGTACGTAACATTACAACATTAAGAGTCAAAGTGCGAGATAACGGCGGTGTCAGTCTCGTACAGGACAGTAAAACAAACAGGAAAGTAATGGGTTAGAAAATCAGCCTGGAATGGGATTTTTAAAATATTATTCAAATATTGTTAGAGTTGAAAGAAGTCATGGTCAGAATACTCAAACTGCATTATTTTTTAACCTTAACAGAGGTAATACATTTTTACACACGACAAATAAGACGGTAGAGATTCTGATATAACCCTGGAAAACTCCTCTTTCCAATAACTCTATAATAATAAACTAAACATCAGGAAAAAATAACAGAGCAGCTTATTAGCTTTTCCTTTGAAAGTTAGGATTCATTTAACATAATCACAAACAAACAGCTACATAAAACAATGACGGGTATGTTTCAAGAGATTTATCGACAAGAAAATGTTTCAACATTGCTGACATTTTCTAAATATTTATATTTATTACATATGAACTCTTACAAGCTTCCTAAATACTCTAGCCTGCTCACAAACATTATATGGTATTTGGTTTTGCGAATTCACAGCTATTATCCAATAAAACATGACGGAATAACAAGCTGCGCGAAGCTGTCACCTGTACCCAACAAAAAAGCACAGATAACTTCAAATAATATCTCTGCAAGTATGGGTGAAGTAATATATTTCACCAATTATAAACAGCATCATAGACCAGGATGTCTAAGCCTTAAAGAGTCACTTTGGCCTATTAAAAATGGATGCCAAATATGATGAACAAAATCCTGTCATTTATGTTCTAGGGCGGATGAACTTTACAGCTGCTCTCCTCCCGCCTTGCCTGTTTATGATGGATATTCAGGGATTTCCTGTGATGAAACCTACTTACAACTGTGTTATCAATGTGGATTGTGTATGGGGCCATGTGTTTTTCAAACTTATGTCAAAACATGATGTACAGATACAGGGATGCTTTTACACATGGCGACATATGAAGGCTTTGTTCGCAAACTCTTTTCTTTCTCTTTTCGAGTTTTCTTTATAACTGGCAACTTTTGCATGCCCTACACTAGTTTGTGAGCAAAGAATTTTTTTTTCTTTAAACTGCAATTAATCCCTTTATCCACTATGAAATTCCCGGTTGGAAACGAAGGTTGTAAACGGTGTTTATCGGTTTTGTGAATAAATCCTTGATATGTCACTTGTATTGAACATTAAACTCAGATTACTTCCATGTCATATGGGGGTACAAAAAGACATTTGCAGAACTATATTAAATGGATATTCTTCACAAAACCTACATCTTGAGTTATGCCTTTTGCCTGCATTCAGAAAAACACTGCACACTTGATCTGTATAACTGATATTAACTGCAAGAAACAAAAGTTAGTTAAGCCCAAGGTAAAAAGGCTTAGAAATTCAAAAAAGCCTCAGCTGAATTCTGCCCTTCACCATCAGTGGTGTGCTTTCATGACACATTTCATAAATACACACTGATGCATTTGCCACTTGACCAGGCCTAATGCAAAAGACAAGGCAAGTGACAATGTCAATTTGGTACTCATCCTCTTTGCAGGAAACTACGGGAAAGTGAACGCTCTGAGACTGATGTATCAGGGGGCGGTTCAGATCATCAGCGGACCGTGAGGTGCTAATGAGTGCAGATTTGTTTTACGACAGAAGCGTGGGTGGCCAATGGGGGAGGGGGGAGGGCGGCCAGAGGACAAGGCCTTACTGAGCACCACATGGCCACCTCCCTTCCACAGCTGACGTCTCGGCACGTTTGCTCTGGACGCCAAACTAACACAAGCACAAGCTGATGTCTTCACCCTCTACGGAACTCCCGAAAATTTCTCATCTTGTTTTCGCTGCACACTTGTACGGTGTATCTGTAGTGCTAATTCCTTAAACCCTGTTATGACTATCAACCTGAATCTCAGTTTTAATCATTTATACCTGGAAAAACGTGCATGGTGTGATCTTGTACGTTTGTAGCTATGTACAGTTCCTGTCTTTTATGCAAAAAAATAAATCTATAAGACATTCTTGACATTGCCTGTCCTTCTGTGCTGCTTGCTGGTCCTGCTGAAAACAACAAAAACAGCCCTCTGTTTTTGTGGAATGCATTCTGTAAAGTATCTAGCCCTCTGGGGCACCAGTGCCTCAGCCCAGCCACGCCCATGGCGCCAAAATCTGAATAGAGTCTGGGAGGACGAAGGTAGTCAGAGGCTTGTTCCTTTTGTTATTGATGAACTGTGAAGGGAAAGTTTTATAGACTTTTTACTATTGTAATATCAGCCACTGCTTGGTCTGGCATGCCTTGTAAATGAATGCCGGGCAATGAAATGTGTTTACTGAAGCAGTAGACTTGAAGTTGTTGGTTTAGCGTCCATGTTAATGCAGCTCTAGAAAAAAAAAGAAAAACATTTACACTTTAGCCTTAGGCGTCTTTAAAAATCATAATTTTTGATGCTTGAATTGTTAATAGAAATATATAAATCTCCGCCACTGAATATTTAAAGTTACTTGTCATGTGATGTTTTGGCAGGAACACGGCTGCATGTGATTAGAGCTGTAAACTCGTCGCCTGGTGAGATGAAGCGCGGGGCTCCGCGAGGGTGCGGCAGGTGAGACTCGCTCGCTCTCTCGGCCCTCTGTAAACCACCTGTCCCCCCAGGGGCCGTGGTGTCTGGCACAGGCGGCCTGCCAGCCCCACCACAAACCCCCCTTGGCACTTGCGGCAGCTGTGGGCTCCCACTTTCCATGCCTGGTGCTTAAAGCCAGGCTGGTGCTTCCAGGTGCCAGGGGGTTAGCTGGGCGCTTGGGCTACCAGACAGCAGATGCTGCCAATTAACTTCCGTGCCACAGGCTTGGGAAGAGGGGGAGAGGGCAGACTACTTATGAGGATGATCGGCGCTACTGCGTCACAGAACGAGGACTACTATCCGGTTACTGCTTCATCCTCTGTCCCAAGGGCAAGAAACAGCACCGCGGGGGCTAAGAAAACACATCTCAATTATAGTAAGAAATTCAGACTTCAAACACCCCCCTCAATTACAGTATAACCGCTCATTACACATCCTTTCCTTTCTTACTATTGCTCTGCTACATGGTTTTGGTAAATGTCTAGCTACCAGCATCATGTACGGTGTACGTTGATTTTACAAACAGGACATACATTTGGGTCATGTGCCGTGCTGCGTCTTATCCCGGGATGCTGTTTCAGAATCTGAAACTGGTCTAAGGATTTACAAAGCCAGACGCAGAAACAGAAATGGATTGAGACAATTGCACAGTATGGATCAATGGCATGGCATAAAAAGGCAATTGTGAGAATAAGAGCTTGCGGCAGTCTTCCACAAGTGTGCTAGACACGGCAAGGGTGTAATGGCAGCAAAGCAAGTAACGTGGGTGCCGAGCGCCCAGATGTGTCATAAAATGCTGGGAATAGATGCTGCACCCTCCAGTGATGCCCTGGGACCCCGCAGCTAGTGTGCTGCTCCTGTCTCCTGTGGGGGATGTGAAAGTTTTGACCACAGTGTAAGAAAATAGGCTGAAGGCTGCCTTGTGTAGAAGCAGGATTAGTAGAGAGAACTGCGCCAACCCCACATCAGCGCTAATCTGCTGAAAAGTCATAATGGCTCTGGATGACATACATACATTTTCCCTTTGTTACATTTTATTTCACAGGCAATGTTTGCCACACTCTAAGCAAAGGATGCTGGACCTGAGACAAGACAGAGATGATATTTCGGAGGCATCTACACCTTCAGCGTACCTCTCGAAGACCTAACGACAACTTGGTGATGAATCCCATAATGTGCCTCCTTTAAATCTTTTCATCCCAAATAAATTAAGGCCTGTGTGCAGGTGCTCAACATGTCTGGTTGCGTGTGCTTTTCAGTGGAGATATATCGTGTTACCCTGTTACCAAAAGCCCTGCCCCCCCACCACCTTCCCCCAGACATGCACAAAAAGGGAGACGATGCAAGGCCCATTTCCATAGGAAAGGCTATGTGTGTAAATGGCAAACACACAGCCTCCGCTGCACCAAATGATTTATCTTTGTTGAGTAATGGGACAGTCTCTTTCTCCCTCTGTCACCCTCTCTTCCTTTCTTTCTTTCCAATCAGCAGTAAAAATCCTCACTTTGCGCTGCAATAAGTCATCTCTCACACTGCTCTCTGTAGTATGAGTGACAGACTGGCCCTAAGACCAACATTTCTTTTCCTTTCTTCTTTTTCTGTCGATAAACCAAAGGCACCACAAATGGCAAATAAAAACAATTGCATTTATAGGCCATTAAAGGCAAATTAAAACACCATTTTAATAAAATAAAACAGCTACTATATTGTTGTCATATAAGATAACATTTAAAAACTGCATCAAACTATTAAAAATTAATTGCTAATTACCAAAAGTAGGCACTAAGAAAATTTGTAAATGTAATTACTTATTTTGATTTCACAGCTGTTTACATCTGCAACAGTCTCCTCCCAGCTCAGTCGCTTTTTAAACAAAGCCGAACATATTCACTTTGCCATGTGAATATAAATGTTTGTTATAATAAACTCAAGCCATTATTCACACTGACATATTTCTGGTACAGAAAGTACCAACAGCATGATGATCCTTGCTCTATCCTGTAATTTTTTTCCACTCAACAGTTGTTCTCTTATGTTAAACAGTGCAGTAAATCCCAGACGTTTTTACAAAATGTCAATTTTTAATTTAGTGTGAAATCCACCAATGTAACCCAAACCACTAGAAGAAAATGATATTTATTGTCGTTCAGTATATATACAAGTTACAAAAACCTGGTTCTGTGCATTTAACCCATTCCCTGGGGGAGCAGTGGGCAGCTCCCATTCAGCACCCAGGGAGCTAATACCGACTGTCTTGTTCATGGACACACCTGGTGGCTGATGCAGAATTAAAACCAAAAACTTGCCTTATCCCAGCTGGCTTCACCCATTGAGGCACCAGTGACTTTCTATACTTTTAAACTGCAAAATAAACAGTTCAGTAGAGATGTCAAAATATATCATGTTTATATAAAGTGTAAAATGCTACTATATTTGATACTCTAAAATATATATGTATAAAAACATGTTGAGAAAACAAATAGGCTGGAATGGGTTTTTAAAAAATGTGAACACCAATATCACACATTCTGGTGTTATAGCGGGGATCATACAGACAGTATTTGCTTTAGCGAGAGGCGAGATAATATAAAGGTGACATTACAAAGGCAAATAAGAGTCTAGAATAATTATTTGTTCTATGCTGCAATCAACACCTTTCGAAGAGCATAAAAGATATGAGCATGATTAAACAAACATGGACAGCTGGAAGATGAACCAAAATACAGAGAACTATCCCATCTGAGACTCTGACTGATTTCTCAATATCTTATTGAAACGGGATTATATCTGGTTATGCACAGATTTTGTACTGTAAGCAATAAGTTTCAAGGTCAACAAGGCTAGTGTTTTCTCCATGCAGGATTCAACATTAATTAATTGTTATAGTGATAAATCAAATTTTATTTCATCTCTCAGCAGCCAGATGCGAAGGTCAGATGAAAGTTAGAAAAACCCTTTTAATGACCGGGGAACACCTAGTCTTGTCCTACAGGTATTTGAATAAGATTTCATTAATTTTTTTTTTTTTACCTACAACATCATAGGAGTGTTGTGACTAGGAAGAGCTAAAACCCTTTACCCAGACGTACACCATAGGCATTGTTATTGATTAAAACTGAATACTTATCATCCAGTCCATTTTTTTAAAGACGCTAGCCAAGTCGAAGAAGTAATAAAAATAAATCTTTAACTAGATATTTTCATCTTGTTAACGAAGCTACCAAGCTAGACTACAGAGAGTGTGAAAGAGTACATGCTCTTTCAGTCCATCTCAGCAGAGTCTGAATTTCATAAAAAAAAAAAAAACTGGAATAAAATGTGCCAAATTTGTTAAGTTTGTTATTATTATTGTTTACAACATTAACTAAAATTGATTTCATTTTACATTCATTCTTTAAGTTTGCTATAGTTGACATTTCTCTGGAATTAAGAAAACATTTGGCTGGTTTTTTTGTAATGGAGACTTTCTGTGTAAGGTCTATAAATGGCAGATTGTACTGGATAAGGATTTTTGTTTCACTGTAAAAGCATCACATTCAATTTTAAAATATACTGAATATATGCATATATGTACTGCATCTTACCTCTAAAACTAGCAACATACACCAGTGTCCTTGCATTAAATTTGAAAATACACACATTCACCAATACCTTGAAACTACTAGACATATCACAATTTACTAAACACATTATAAAATGTACCAAAAGTCATGAAAGGTCAGTCAAGGTTATATATACTGAACAGTTACTTATAAAGTCCAAAATTCAAACTGCACGTTTCAAATCAAGATTTTGCATGTCTTTTAACCTTACAACACAAAGAAGTGTAAATGTACAAGATTGCTTTTGCAGAAGAACACCAAGCAGATTTCCGGAGTGAACTACTTAAATAAAGAGCTCCATTTGGCATAGCTGATGCCGATGGAACGTTACAATACTGATATGTGATGTAGCTGATCGCTGCTGTGACAGGCATGTCCATGACACGTACATGAAACTTTGACAAGCTCTGAGAGCTAGTGGGCTCGCATCTTTGTCACCCACTTGTCACTGGCACATGGTGTGACCCCAGGAGGTCACGTGCTGCTTTCAGTCAACCATTAGACATGTATATATACAACCCCACCCAGCGTTATTAGCAAAAGTTCATGCAGCCTTGAGAAAATAAATCAATATTCAAGACTTGCATGATTTGACTTTAATTAAGGAAATGCTGTGGGACTAAGAACAACAAAGTGACCTTTCTTATTCATAGGCAGGCACAGGTAAATGTATTCAATGGGAAGACCGAGTCTTGAGAGTGTGTGTGTGTGTGTGTGTGTGTGTGTGTGTGTGTGTGTGTGTGTGGGGCTATAACCCCATCATCTGTACAAAGTTGCTGCAGTTTAAAATTGCATGAACTTGCAGCTAGTATATTATAATTATAATTACAGCACTCATTTGGTGCTGTGAACAGAACTTCCGAAGAAAATGCAAAAATCTTGGGTTACACACACTCTGGCAAGACGTGTTTCCGTCAGCTTTGACTTCAGCCTTAAAAAGCTGCACAGAGAGTCAAGGTCAGGCTGAGGGTAAAACATAACGCAAAGTGTCACACTTGCACACACTGTCCTCTCCACACACACTCCATGCCCCCTCTGACACTTTTACGTCTCGTCACCCGCCTTTCATTTCCTTTTAGGAACAGAAAACAGGACCTCCAGAATGAATTATTCAGAGTCCACATCAATGTTTTATGAACTAACACGGTTTATTATTTTGAAGGCAGCAGAGGATTAATGAAAATATAACTTATTTATTTTTTTTTCAGCAAAGGTGGAGTGGGATGTCGCAGAGATGGGCTACACATTACTGTTGCCACAAGGGCATCTCGTCTGCCCGCTCTGTAACACCACCGAGATCCTAACAAACGCTGTTAAACAGAAACGGGCTTCATATCGGTTAATAAAAACAAAACTGAGTCCAGGCTGCAAAATTTCATTTAACTTAAACAAATCAAGGAGCTCTTTGTGTGAAAAATGCACAGATAAAGAGACGTCTCAAAGGCATCTTAGCCAAAGTTATGCGTGGTCCCCCTCCTTGCCATCTCAACGTTAAACCTCAAGACTGCATTTGAGAATGAAGAGGTTAATCCAATTGAACGTGGCGGGGTGTCCAGAGTCTCCAAGGTGGGCAGTGACTCAGCTATACACAGACCATCAGCCTAGTGGCCACATCTGCTCCTCCACAGCACCTAGACCAAATCAGTCTCTCTGCTCGGCACCTGAGCTTCAGGGAGGCAGGGCGGGAGCAGCAAGCTGTGCGCCTGGCACAGCGGGGGCACCACAGAACACGAGGACAAAGGCAATAACCCACACCTGGGGTCTAAGACTGGACAACGGACCCATCTGAGCCTAGATTAGGATAAATTAGCAGCCTGCTAAAACGCAACAATTAACATTGAGCGGTCTCCTAGTTGCGCTCCTCTCTGTGGCAGGACCTCGCAGCCGAGGTCATTTTTCATTGTCCATTTACGATGTCCTGGACACTTGCAGTGACTTTCATTTAACCCACTCCTAATCTGTGTTTCAGCTCTGACAAACAAGAGGTCATTCAACCAAACGATTCTCCAAGGACACTGTACTCCTCCACATATTCTTTATCATGCTACAATAAAAAAAGCACCTTCCTGTTACCGCCAGGCGATCTCCTCACTGTGGTCTTGGGTGAGTTTTTGGTAAACCTGTACCCTTCAGCCCTGACAGCTACCACAGGTGAAGCCCACTATGGCCGCTGGGCTCGGACCAGGTCCGGCGGGCCGCCACACCCACGCCCAGTCGCTTCTCCGCTTTCTTCCCCGTTACTTTCTCGTGCCAAAGTCAGCATCATAGCAACCACGCGGAGGCTCTTAATCTTCATGCTACGGCTGTCAGTGGCAGTCCTCGTACTCCGGCCTCTCCTTCCGCGCCGCCGTGGTTACGGGACTCCTTGTGCGGCACCTGGAGATTGATGCGCCTCTGCACTGCAGCATGATTGAAACACCTCCTCTTCCCATAAAGCTGCCAGTATGCTGATGGAGCTGCCCGCCTGTTTTATGCATCACACCTGTCACCCTTCTTCTTCACACTGACACGCAGTGAAATAGGAAAATCAGGATATTTGTTTCCTTGGCCTTGAGACCACACTGTCAAATCATGGAGTGGCACTGAATCACCGTTAGCAACCCTGGGCACCCCTGGTTACCGGTAAATACCGGTATGCCAGTGGTGGGCAAGGGAGGCGCCTGTCATTCTTATCCTGGGTCAGGTCAAGACAAGCCACTGTCCAACACTTATCTGACAACAAAACACTCATATCCTTCTCTGGCCTGTTCTATATAATGATGGCGGCATCTGATGTGATGGTAGCACCTCGTACTTAGGCTGCTGTGTGACCCTGCTGAGGTCTGTGGGTTCCTTAGTGTGCATTCCTACACAGCCTTGATTTTGACATAGAAAGAACAGCAAATCCCTGCATGCCTGGCACCAGGATGAGCTCTACACACAAAGAGTTTTGTGTTTTCAGCCTCAAATGATAAAAATTTAAAAATGAATTTAGCCATGTAGAAAAAAAACCTTTGAAAGACCTAAGCATTTTGAGGACTCTGACTCCAAGGTGGTGATTTTTTAAATGTTACAAAGAATGTCTTATTTTCAGACCTGAAACTGAGTACACTCACCATGTACTGTATCACAAGGGAAAGACGGAAAAACAAATAAAAATGATACATTTCAAATAAATGTACAAGCGGCATTTTGAAACACCAGAGTATTTGTGCTGATTCCTCAATCCTGAAGGCTGTTTAGGTGTTTGCTTGTGCTTTTAAAAAGCTGCTGCTGTGTCTAGTTACCAGGGTTTGTCATTAAAGGCTCCTACATATTTTGATGAACATATTAGTCATTCAGTCATTTCCAAACCACGTATGTAGGTCAGGTCACACACAGCCTATTAGTACACAGTGCAGAAATGAGGGCACTAACACTAACAGGGCACTAACACTAACCCATTATGCTCTCTCTCTCACTCTCTCACACACTCTCACTCTCTCACTCACTCTCTGTCCCTCTCTCTCTTTTACTTTCTCTCCCTCTCTCACTCTCTCACTCTCCCTCTCTCCCACTCTCTCTTACACTCTCTCTCTCTCATTCTCTCCCTCTCATTCTCTCTCTCACTCTCTCTCCCACACTCTCTCCCTCTCACACTCTATCTTACTCTCTCTCTCACTCTCTCTCCCTCTCTCACACTCTCTTACTCTCTCTCTCTCTCATTCTCTCCCTCTCATTCTCTCTCTCACTCTCTCTCCCACACTCTCTCCCTCTCTCACACTCTCTTACTCTCTCTCTCACTCTCTGCCCCTCTCCCTCTTTTACTCTCTCCCTCTCTCTCACACTCTCTCCCTCTCTCACACTCTCTTACTCTCTCTCTCACTCTCTGCCCCTCTCCCTCTTTTACTCTCTCTCCCTCTCTCACACTCTCTCTCTCTATCACTGTCTCACTCAACCTCACACATGATACTAATCTTAAGAGTCACCAAATCACCTGAACTACACATCCGTGGATTATGGTAAAGAACTCATCGATGAGGAGAGCTTCACACACAGCGCAGAGGGCTGCATTCAAACCCACGACTGCAATAACACTACATGCAAACTCAATGTGCCCCTCATGAAAGAATTCAAGAACAGTTAAAACTAATTCTGTGACTGCACGTAATAATGTTTTGCTAATGTGTCTTGGCATGTATTAACTTTAAAAACAAAGCTCTTATAGTTCAACTTATTAATGTAGGTTAATAGTATTGGTCTTCATAAGTGACTTTTCTTACACATGTTCAAGCTCACTTCCTCAGTTTACAGGCTTTGCTGCTACTCATGCATTTAATAGTTTCTAAACTAATTTGCAAGAGAGCAAACGTGGCCCCCATGAGCCTCTAAGATAGAAAATGTGGTTAAAATTTCCTCTACTACTCTCTTAATCACATTGAGCCTTTGTTAGCTTCGTCATCTAAAGAGACATCTGAAGCCAAATCAGCAGTAAATTTCTTATTGATTTTCACAACTGAATTAGCAGCGTATTTTGTTGTTGATCTATATCTCAGGGGTAGCCTGCACATTAAACAATCATGCAGCACAAAGTGCTGCTCTGAACGCTGATGGAAAAGTAGAAAACGCTACCATTTCTCAGGTCAGAGGTGCAGGAGGTCCTCATCTCTGCACACACCCTTTTTTTTAAAAAAAAATTTCCGCTGTGCTACCAAAAGGCGAACTCGGGTGTCGTGGTTACACAGACTGAGCAATGATTTAACTACTTATGACACCTGCATGCAAAAATAGCGACAAGCCAACCAAAATATTACCCTCTCCGGCTCGCGTGTTAAAACCAGGCAAGACAAATGACATTCATTCCAGGATGACGCATTTAATCAAAGAGTGTGATAATTAATGCTACACTCCATTGCCCAAACAAATATCTTTGTCAAGGTGCTTGTTGCTGTACAAGTCCTTCTCCTGTTCTCAAAGACACGATAACAAGCCGCCTTAATTGCCTCCATTGCGTCGACTCCGCCAGCTTTGGACACCGATTCATCCAGGCCCTCCCTTCGAACAAGTACATAAAATATTTTATCGTGCTGGTGCTCCACTAACTTTAATAAACTGAACAACCTTGCAGGAGTGCAGGGGGGATAAATTAGGTTTCTCTTCCCCACCGGCGCAAGCGGACGCCACGCAGGGGTCCTTATCGGGTCTCTACTTAATTACGTGCTTTAATTTTAACATTTTTTAAAATGACCCTTCGCCACGTGGAGACAGGCTGTTTTAATTAAACAAATGAATATAGCGCTTATCTAACAGCATCAAAGCTTTCATTTGTCTCAGTAATAGTTAAGAATGCTGATAGCATTATCTTGAGACCAATACAGAATTTTACCACATGTCCTATCTGTATATTAGTGTGATTATATACATTATTTGTGGCATTATTTGTGGCAGTAAGATCTCATTAGATGCAAAGGAAACAGTAATTTATTTATTACTAATCTGACCAGACATGCTTATTTGTATACAGGTGTGTATGTTTTTTACATTTATATGTATATTCAGGCTTATTCCTACACAAATGTGTGTGTTTTTTACATTTATGTGTATATTCAGGCTTATTCCTACACAGATGTGTGTTTTTTTACATTTATGTGTAAATTCAGGCTTATTCCTATACAGATGTGTGTTTTTTACATTTATGTGTAAATTCAGGCTTATTTCTATACAGATGTGTGTGTTTTTGACATACATGTGTAGGAAGAGTGAGGCCTTGAGTGGGTGTGGGGGTGTTTACAGACACCAAAAGGGGTCTGCCAAAAGCACACAATACTTGCCCCTTCTAAATTGCTCAGCCACTTGCTGTTGAGCATGTTGCCTGATTTAAAAACACGCGGCTGTTCCATTGTTCTCCGGCCTGCGTCTGAGCTGAACAGGTGGTCTGTTGTGTCTGAAGAGACCCCCCTCTCCCCCCCACCCTGCAGACCACCCCAGCCTGTCGGCGTGCCTTCAAGCTGCCTCGGCGTCCGGCCCGAAACGGCAGCTCAGTTTTGCAGTCGCCGCTGTGAGTTTCGGAAGTTAAAATGGAAGCATGGATGTCAATTTGAATTTTTTCTTGCAAAATAAATTCATTCATTCAGTGTGCTCACTCCCTAACAGCTTCTCTGAGTCGTGGAGCCTTAGAGACCATCGCCGGGCAGCTCAGGGCACATGACGCGGTACACCATGGAAGGAGTGCCAGCTCATCACAGGTCATTCAGACACACACACACACACACACACACACACACACACACACACACACACACACACACACATAGACACAGGGGATAATAATATATGACAATTACAATAGCAGTAAAACAAAAGACCACAAGAAAATGAAAGAGGCTGAAGATTAAGCAATTTCGCCCATTCTGATTGAAACTAAATTCGGAAGCTCACTTATTTGGGAGCCCGTGGCCCAATATTCTCCTCACATTATGCCACACAATAACGACCGCTGAAAGAATAATATTATCCATATGGACACCACCTACTATAGCAGCATGCTGCCGTCCAACCTGTCTTATGGCAGCTAAAAGACCTATTCCCCAAAGATCTGCTTCTCAGAAGCATATGTCACAGAGCCACCATGCGTCATGGACAGAGTTCAGGCTTGGAACTTCTGAGTCATTAAAGCACTCATTACGAGGGTCATACACTAATAATGGCCTTGTTAGATATGCACAAATCCCAGCTGTGTCTGTCCAGCAGGGAAGGGAATGTGTGATCAACTCACGTACCAAATCTGTGCACCCTTACACTGTTTCTGCTGAAAGCAGGCTGGACCACTTTTCCATTAAACTTGTGTTTTGTTTGCCAGTCCGAAAAAAAGAGGGACAGAAACTTCAAAGGAGTCCTGAAAATGAATATTTTCACACTGTTTTCAGCCGCAAACCCTTCTCGCTTCCTGAGGAGCTCTGATTGGCTGCACTACCTGTGAACATTTCAGGAAGATGAGACTTGTAACATGCCATTTTGAACTACGACTATGTCGATAATTTGAATGGTCGAATGTGGAATTTTTAGCTTAGTGTTTTACTTGTCGCTGCAGTGCTGAACAATAATGCTGTTTAAGATAATGAGTTTTTGTATCCTAAATTTTCTATTGAAAATGTTTGAGGTCAGAGGTCAAAGCTAGGCTTTTACCATAGAAGTTCTGCTCTTGGTAGTTGAGAAATGAACAACTCAATGAAAATAGAATACAAATTCTACTCTTTTTTATTTTGTCAAGCAGAACCTATTATATCTAATCTATGATGTGTACTTCACACTTGAATACCATTTAAATTTTCCATGTAGCTTTTCAGTAATTAAATAATATTACTTTAAACAGGCAGTTATGCCTTCCTGAAAAGCTGCTGAGAATGAAAACTATTCACAGAAATGTTTACCATATTTAAATGCTACAAGTCAATAGTTGTTCTTTGTGCTTTCTATCGTCCTGAAAAAAAAATTAATACGTGAGGGTGCTCCATTCTACCAGCCTACCATTCACAGCAACATGTGAACATGCAAAGGTAACATGTGAAACGAGCCACAGGTGAACACAAGAAGGTTCCAACTTAGGTTAAGATTACATGTCGTGCTTCGGCTGCAATATCCCATCAGAAGCTGTGGACATGGTCAATGGTGAGTGGACCTGACAGAAATAAAAACATTTCACACCCTCTCACTCAAAAGCAAGCAGGCAAAGAAACTTTGAGTTTAAAACTGCCAAGGGTGTTATTATGAGCAGAAGGACGGACTGCTCAGGGTAACCACGGGGAATGTCTTTGATTTGACCTTGAGGTTTGCAGGAGAGTGCAACAATTCTGTTTTGTCTTGAGGCATGCAACACACACCCTATTCAGCACACAAAAAAACCATTTTACTTGTTGGGGTGCGAGCTTGGAGAGAGACTC
This sequence comes from Chitala chitala, assembly GCA_025773905.1. Lineage (NCBI taxonomy): Eukaryota > Metazoa > Chordata > Actinopteri > Osteoglossiformes > Notopteridae > Chitala > Chitala chitala. Next base: position 84,378 of record JABJVR010000026.1, read on the forward strand.
TAAATGTCGTTTTAAACATCATGGCTTATTTATGTAAAAAGCAGAATATATGACATTGTGCACAATAGCAAATATTGAATGTGCCCACAAGCTGCCTGGATCATGTTAATGGGAGAAGTGTCAGGAAAGACATAAGCCCAGCAGGAAAAGAAAGGCATTTTGCAGGATACTGCTGTTCACTAATGTATATTAGCACTGGAACAATTGGAAGGAGGTTAAAGTGATCTCCGAGTGTCAGAAGCGAGGGGAAAGCAGTCTGGCAGAGGATATTTAGATTAGACACTCCTGACTTAGGAGCAGAACTGCTTCAAATACAATCTGCTGTTATTAGCTCACCCCGGCGTCGTGCCACGCCGCACAAAAGCCAGCGCTGAATAACACCTCTGAACCGCCAGCCAATTACTGCCCCCCATTTCCTCTCATTCATTTGCATGAGGTCAGTGTCTGGCACGTATTATTCATCACTAATGTAGCGATGAAGTGCACTGTCACTCCTTACAGAGGCCGTGTTGTTCAACAATGCTAATTTCCCAGCAAAGCGCCACTTTGGGGCACTTTGCCAGGATATCACATATTTACACCTTGTGCTTCAAAAGCAGTCAGGTGCTGTGCTGTTTTTTTCATGCCACAATTAAACATGACAAACCTTCAACATCATTAAACAAAATTTATCATTTAGAAAAGAACCTCACCACAAAAAATAAAAAAAAAAATTGTGTGAAAGCTTGGTTGATTAATGTGGAGGTATGGAATTCCAACATGCATAAACCTTGTAAATAATAATAATGCTACTACTTGTAAATAATAATGCTACTACTACTGTTGTTTATTTCACTTCAAATGCGGATACAAGAATCTACAGAACTAACAATTAACATATTAAACATCGTAGCAACTCTAACTATGAATTTACTTTGAGTACCATTGTTTTTTAATTAATTGCTGGCTTTAAAAATGGAAGTATAACTCAAAAGTACAATCCAATAAGCAGTTTTTTCAGGATCATAACTTGGCAAAATAAGTAGGCACTCAAATCCAGGTGTTTTGTTAATTTAACAAAAAAGTTCCCTGGTCAGAAAAGAAACTAGAACACTTACACAGCTCATTAATGCAGGATTTTACTCACCAAATGGTGAGTTCAGCAAATTCATTCTATACTGGAACACTAACTATCAAACAGTCAAAAATATTTACTTAAAAACCGCAACTGTTCTCAGAAGAAAAGTGGTTTGGAAAAACATGAAGAGTTTTGAGGTAATTAAAGAACGACCTCATTAACAAACACAATACAATAGCATGAAACTGGGCAGGAATGTCTGCATGCTACATTGATGGAGTGAAAAATAAACAGTCAAAACAAAAAAACAAGATTGGTGCAAAGACATCACACCCAACACACGATGACCAACTCGAAAATGTTTCAATTCACAACCAGCAGGCACCCAAACAGCTCTCTCTGTGCGAGTGCAGTGTTAGAATGGCCACCCCTTCCCTATACTGCCCTACATATCCAACCTGTATGACTGCACCCTTAGTGCTGTGGGAATGCGATGCTCTAATTGTGCTACCGCACTGTAAATATACACATACGTTCAGTGCATCCCTAGAATGTCCTATCAAAATAACGTACGGTAGTGTTAGTATTCATATCCGCACATTATGTCAGAAGGTCAGTAGTGTAAATATACTGCCTGTAATTTATTTCCACACACATTTCTACGTTCTTGGCTTACATAGATCATGGATCTCAGGACATCTTACAAAGTATACATATTATACAGTGTTTTAATGCCTTATTTCCCCTAAAGGTGTCATTTACCCATCCTGCATGTGATATTTATGCGAAGGCACGCTGTGCGTGTGTGTTTCTGTGGAATGAGCTGCATTAACACACCAACGTTATACAGAACCTGCTGCACTTGCTTAGCAAAACCCACCAGTGGCTTAACTGACCTCAAAGCTGCAATCCGCGGTGATCTCTGGCACATACGCTGAAAGCTGTTAGCTTCACTTTCATGTTCTTGGATCAATGCCAATGCAAAGGTAATCGCCAATTTCATAGTTTAATGCTGTATAGCCCAAACATACTGAGAAACTTGTATGTAATTAAATCTCCAAGTGTGAGAAAGAGCTGTTGTAGGCTCAATTTAGATCTTACAACTGCAATGCATATTATCAATAATAATAATAATAATAATAATAATGGGAGTTTGCTTGTTCTCCCTGTGCTTGGTGGGTTTTCTCCGGGTGCTCCGGTTTCCTCCCACAGTCCAAAGACATGCAGGTTAGGTT
>JABJVR010000026.1:88161-99743 GCA_025773905.1 Chitala chitala
TGCTCTGGGATGGGCTCCAGGCTTCCCCGCGACCCTCACCAGGAATAAGCGGTTAAGATAATGGATGGATGGATAATAATAATGTTAAAAACTAATCTGACTTTGAAAAGCGTATTTACATTTATGAAATTTTACTTAAGTACTGCTAACTGAGATTTGTTTTAAAATATGCACATATTGTGGGAATCAATTCAGTTGGAGACCAATAGTGAAAACTACTGTCAAGCTGCTATAATGGGTCACAGAGCTTGTTAGGTTCTCTTGGGTTATATTCTACTGTCTACACTAAGCAGCTCTCTCCACACGGCTGCAAGACAGCACTGCAAGGCAGGACCACAGATAACATGACTGATTGATCGATTGATTTTTATCATTGTGTCATTACCAATGCCAGGCCACACAGGCTTATAAGACACCATTATATAAAACAAAAACAACCTGATCCAACCTCTCATATCAACACCACTACCAAAACTAAACAAATTTCCTGTCTTCTTTTCCAGGCATTAGATACAAATTTTGCAACTTTAAAAACAGCTAAATTAAACAGCTATTCCATTTGTTCTTCATCATTGTGCCACAATGTTCTAGAATGTTACACATACAATACATCAAATATGGACTTAAATTTTCATAACAAGGACAATACAAAATAAAATGTGATTCATTCTCAATTTCACCCAGATCACACAGCCCTCACAACTTCTTGTTCTCCTGAATGTTTTTAAACCTGCCAACTTCAAGAGCCAATAGCAGGCAAAGAGTTGCACTTGCAGGAGCTAACTTGTGTATTCAAACAATGTTGGTTTAAACAAACACAGCTAGACAAATCCAACATTTTTGCTTAGACCTTCTCAAAGTCAGTTTTAAAAAAGGGTTGCAAGCTGCTCAGATTGTCCTGTGAAGACCCGTGTGCTTTAAAGATGCAAAACTGTGCAGATCACTCCATAACACCAAAATCGTGTTTCCACCTGACCGAAACATCAGCTAACAAATGTCAGGCTCAATAGGAGCAGGAGTACAACTGAAACAGAATGTGAAATGGGGAAGCAGCCATCTCCACACGCTTTCAAAATGTTGCCACATCAAAGCACTAACCAAGTTTGTAGCTCCCTGAAGGGAAGGGCACAGAGCAGCTGCCACCATCCCATTTAATATGAGCTCAGAGACCACAGGGCACAACATCCTACTGTCTGTTTCCTTTGTAAAATATCACATTAACAGTCACGATGGCATAGGGGGGTATTAGTGACAGGGGACAATATAAAACTTGTAGGAAATCTTTCCTCCGTCATGTATAAAAATAACACGTACAGTACGAATAAAATCTGCAACAATATCTCACTTTTCCTTTCTTTCTTTTTAAATAATGGATTGGATCCATTGTTGCAAACTGTAATGCTACTGGGTTCTTTTGTTAACAATAAAAATCAAAATTGGAGACTGCCGTTCTCCTTAGTGTTTGTATTACGCGTGCAGTTCAAAAACATGCACAGTTGCAGATGACACAAACGACTTCTGGCTTTTGGTGCATGACTTTGTCTCAAAAGCCTCATGGTGAGCCGGCCGACACAGCTGAAGGAGAACGCAGCAGCACCTGGGCCACCCCTCACACCGCAGCGAGTTCAACATCGAGGATCCCGTTCCTCTGAGAAATTACTGGACAGGATTCTCCCCAACAGGGAAATGTGACCCTGTTTATGTCACACAGCACTGTGACAGGCTGCGACATTCCAGTCATCCTCACTTTTCACACAGAGATCTGAAAACACGCAGAACTGTGTCCAGCGCAGATCACAAACCTGTGGTTTTACTGTAAACGTCCAAACTGAGGTGCCTATAAAATAGTTCAGTTTTACGTCTTTTATTCCAAATGCTTAGATTTTCATGATTATCTTACATACTTAAACTGCACACTTGTGATCAACAGAGGCATTAATACACCTAATCTATTGCCACAAACTGGTCAAATCCTGTCCCTACAGAAATCTTTAAACTCAAACAATTCATCAACTGAGCGACTGCTTCCTTTCCATGGTGACTGTTTATACAATCTGTCATTTAAAGTATAGCAATTAAAAGCGAAAGGTAACCAAACTCTCCTGACTTAATAATGAAAAAGCAAATATTAGCTAAATAATCTTTTTAATGTCGAGATTAAATGGTAGGGAAAAGTGATGTAAGTGCACAGAATTTTCAAAGACTTTGCAAAGTGAAGTAAAGTACATGTGTCTCCCTCCACTGCAGTGTGTGCTGACCGTGACAGGTAAAGCTGAACATCAAATGAATCATGCATGCAAAAATACTTATTATTTTTATACTACCTACAGAGCTGTAGCTACAGTTTTGTAATATTAAGGTGAATGCACTGAAAACACTAGGCTTTAAACAACACAAAACACGATTTACATAGTAAAACAACAGATGTTTATGAAATTGATTATACTGAAGGCAATATGTAAAAATGTATCTGCAGTTCACTTATTTAGTAAAACCTGGTCAGCGTGCCGGAAAAATATTCAAATATTTCACTTTAATGATGCCTGTCATGTGCTTTTGTATTAATTTGTTTGTTATTAGCTATTTAGTTATTTAGTATATGATGAAAAGAAAACGGGAAAATGCACGATGGTGAGGGAAGGAGAGTGTGATGATGAGAAAGACAGAGCATGCTGTTCTCAAGGCAGCTGGTCACCCATGGTGCTTTTGGCATCCATGAGGGACACATCAATAGAAGTGTCAGAATGGAACCATGAGGCTGGACTGCAAAAAAAAAAAAAAAAAATCCTGAAAATCCATTCAAACATATTTTACAAGGAACTACAATGAATTAATTATAATGTGTTTTATAGCTTCCTCATTTAAGTGCTGCCTGTGAATTCAGGGACTCAAGGATCCACTACAATGCAGTCAGTCAAAGTGATGGGGGTCTTAAGCCTGTCCAAACCAACATGGGCCACGGGGCAGAGAACATCCTGTATGTCGCACTCCATAGACAGACACACACACGCACACACACACACGCACACACACACACACACACACACACACACACACACACAAAGAATCACGCACACACGCACAAGCATGCACACACACACATACGCACAAAGAATCACACATGCACGCACGCACACCTGCACAAGCATGCACACACACACATACGCACAAAGAATCACACACATAGAACCCCATATACACAAAACAACACAAACGCACACCATACAAACACAAAATAATAATAATAATAATCAACTAATTATCATCATTCTATACATATACATGTTTGTTCTCTGCATTTAACCCATCCCACTGGGGGGAGCAGTGGGCAGCCCCCCATGCAGTGCCCAGGGAACTAGCACTGAGTGTGTTGCTCAAAGACACACCTGACAGCTGGGCTAGGATTCGAACCAGGAGACTTCAACATCCCAGCCTGATGCTCTAACTGTTGAGTCACCAGGCTGCTAAGTCAGTGTCACTAATTAACCTGAACCTCAGGTATTTGCATAGTGAGTATACAGAAACATGGGGCAAACGCACACAGGCAGAACATGCAGGCTCCATAGACACATAGTACCCAGAGTTGGATTAAAAGCAGATTTTATGCTGTGTTTCTTCACCTTTTTAACATCATTCTAAGGCCATTGTTGTACATGAACAGAGTGTAATTTTCACCTTTTCATCCTCATGTCACTTTGTATTCACCAGCTGTGCTATTACCTTTTCACAACATGACTAGTCATTATACAGTGAGGGCCATTATTTTACAGACACTGTTTAAATTCAATTCCAATAAATTCAGCATTTAAAATAATGTACTGTATGTAAACACGATTCCAATTTTGAATAGTGTTTAAAATTTATATTTTAATTGCTGTATAAATTATAACGCTAAAAGGTATTCACACAATATTTCATTGATATTTAGTTTTATTTTATAGTGCAAAAGGGTGAAATCGTTCACTTCATAAAAATGTTTTTTCTGAGTTCAAAGTATTTTCGCACAATCAGACAGCTTCTTTACAATGTATCACAAGAGCCACTGGTTAGGAGGATCCTGGTAACTTACAGTCTTTCTCAGCTGCTAACACCCTGTTACTGCATGCTGGCACACAATTCTCAATGCTGAAAACACAGTTGTCTTTTTCCCAAGGCAGTGGAAGAAAACTCCAAACACATTTCCTGCAGTTTGCTCTTCTTACAACTCCCTTATATAATTTTTGCAAAACACTTAAGACAGTGCTCTATCTATAAGACAACAGTTCATGACATACACAGAACCCAACAAGATGAACACTACAGAGCTTTTCTCAGAACTCTGCTACCCGTGCTGTCCATTGTGAAAAATGAGTTTCCAGCATAAATACATATGTGCGAATAAGGCAGGATTTAGCCTCAGTAGAAGGTGACACTGTTAGAGGAACATCATTGGACAGCGTGGGGGTAACACACTGTAACCATCTGTGTCACTATCAGCATGCACAGGGTCCTCCATCACCATGAAACACTTGGTCCATTCAACACAACTCATCTTCTTGTTTTTTTTTTTTTTGTTTTGACGCTCTTCATACCATTCTCATTCAACCCCATGAAGGAGGTCCATGTGGTCAACGGCAGCTGATTCATCACACTGTAGTCTGGGACGATGTCAGCTTCCATCATGCAGCAACTCTTCAAGTTTCGTTCCAGACCCATCCATATTCTTCAGCTTTATATCTTCCACCATATTCATCATTTCTGAACCCAATAGAAGATTTTTTTTCATCTTGGCATTAGAAGGTATATAACCACAATCCTAACCAGCATGTAACTCTACTGCAAGCAATGAGGGACTCTTGCGGTGACATTACAGTAGAAGATTGCAAGGCCTGAATAAGGCCTTCAAATGGTTTTTCCAAAGCTGTTACGCTACAGAAAACATTTCCTGTGATGTTGATGAAAATTTGTGGGCGAACAGAGACAAAAGGCATGATCTAGGCTGGTGATTTTTCCTTACTCTACAGTTGTTTGTTTATATCATTATAGTTGTGCTTTTTTGATGTTTTGATTCTTAATGTAAATATTACTGTATTTACAGTAATGCATTAGAGTTGAAGTATACCTATTCATTCAGGACTGTGTGCTGTATGGTGTTGGCATTGTGTTTTTTATCATTGTGTGGATGGTGAAAATGTGAATAAAATTCATGACTTGCAATTTCTGTGGTGCCTCTAGTCAGTTTACTGTAAAGCAGGATTACAAGCCTACTTTGATAACTGCGTTTCTAATTTTTCTGCTCAGTGTGGACATGCACGGTCTGTTGAGCAAATCCACGTGATGAGTGTGCGTGCTATTTTGATGTGAATGTCACATTTTGAAGGGAGTGCTCATGGTTTTCAAGCCAGTGGTTCATTTTCCTCTCAATACATGAAGATTTGCTGAATGTGTGCAGTTTAGAGAAACATGCTAAAGAATTTGCATTGTAGCGTTGCTATTTCTATGTGTCTAAGCAATTGAGAAAAACTGTAAACAAGACCACCACTGTACAAGCAGAAATTCATAGCCACTTAACAGCAAATGGATCAGCCACAGTCAGCTGCAACTCACAAAAAAAGACAAACCAAGTTTTAGTTGGTCAGCAGCGTCAACATGATTACATAGACATATTATATAGTTGTTATCCTTTTACAGGGTTGCAGACGGCCCAAATATTAACCTAAAATGCCCATGATGCAAGGTAGGGAACACCCTGGACCAACCCACTGCTGGGCTCATACACACACACACAGACACACACACACACACAAATGAGTATTTGAAGTTCTCAATTCCCCCAACCTCTGTATTTTTGGACAAAGGAAGCAAAACGGAGAACCCGGAGAAAACCCACATAAGCAGAGGGAGAACATGCAAAGTCCACACACACAAACAGTTAAATTAAACTCCATGACCTCGGAGGTACGAGTGAACAGCACAACCTGCTAGGCCACCATGCTGTCCCAAATATAAGCATAATATACACAATATATTGGACATACATGGACATTGAGATTTCAAATATTTACTTAGATCCTGAGAATATTAAATTATATATTTAATTGTTTTTAGCATTAATTATATAATAATGGAATGTACTAATCTATGTGACCTCAACATGTTTAATTTTTCAAGGGCCTGCAATAAAAAACCTAAAGTAAAATGACCTAACGACCCATGATAATTATTCATTTGAGCAAGCAGAAGCTTAATCAATCTTCAATCACAACGATTCCATTAACGTGTCACAAAATATTAACTCTGCAAAGTCATTAATTGCTTAAATGAGAAGAAGATAATGACATTTGTGTGAGAAAGGAATATCAGGCAGAACACACTTAACAGAGATTTTTTCCATTAAACTTTACTTGTCAGAGAATGATTTTTTGGAGACAATTCTGTGATAATGTTTTGTCATTCGGTTGTCCCACCGGTATTGTGAATTCCATGGTGACATATTATTAAGGGACTACTGAACAGGCCTTAAACTCTGCATTAGTTCCTCCTCTAAGCCTGTCACTTTGTTGCCAATTCTAGAAAGTAACTGAGGCTACTTTCTTCATTTCTAAACTGTGTTGAGCTTGTGTTTTCAGCCATATGCTGTTTGGGTGTTCTGTAAATCTTTACCTAACTTTTCCATATTGTCACACCTCACTGGAGACAGCTATACAGCACTATGGCACAGATTAAACAACCTCATGCACTGCATAATAATTTTTTACTTCTGTCAGACATTTATGCAGTGGACCATAATTTTTTCTTGTGGAATTTTCCAACAATTTAGTTAAGAATATTTTTATGACAAAACTCTAACATGCTGTTCATCTAATTTGAGTCTGTTCATGCAACATTTTAAGTGACAACAATTAAAAAATGCAAATTCTCAAATTACCACAAAAAGTCATACAACATAAAGTATGACTTCATGCAAAAATCACACTACCTGTGGTGACATTTTATCATGACAAAATCTCATGTTTTTTCAATGTTGTGGCTTTGTAGAAAAGTAAAAATGAAGTGCTGCATATTTTACAGCAATCACAACATAATAAAGTGACATTAAAATCTTTAAGCTCTGATCCCTTCTGTAGAATTTCCACTTGCACTGCAAACCTGAAGATCCAGAATTAAAGTCTGCATGATGATCAACAAACCAAGATAAGAGTGGAAAAAATGTTTATTTAATACCTAACATTCCATATTAATGTTAAGATTATGTAAAAGGGAGAAATGGATGGTACTGAAAAAAAAACAAGTTTATGAACAGAGATTCAAACTTTTTCTTTAATGCTATTTTAAATGTAATAATGTTTATTATAATAATAATGTGGTGGAGTCCACTTAAGTGGATACCTCATAAGTGCACAATTCACCTATATGGATAACCTGGCTATGGTAGCATTTCCTTATATACATGCAACTTTTTTCCAGTTCCTGTACAGACAGCAGCTGATACACACAAATATTACAATATAAGCAGCACACACACACACACACACACACACACACACACACACACACACACACACACCTATCAGTTGGTGTGTGTGCATAATCTGGAAAAACTCAGTGAGCAGGAGTACTACTCTTCACAGCACACAATATACGTAATACATTCAAAATTTTCCTCTACACTGTAAGCAGAACACTCCAGCCTAAACCACACTGCAGAAGCACATATATTTCTACTGATCTGCAGACAGTTTATTTACGGCCACTTTCCACCCACCCGTTTTCACTGTTTTCCACTGTTTACCCAAACACAAACAGGTTCACAGTGGTCTGTAGCATATTTCTCACAGCATTAGTCAAAAGGCAAAGTATACATTAAACAGAAGTCAGCACACTGTTAACCTTTTCACTGTCATGCAGCCTCTCACAGTTACTCTGTTAGGCCAAGGGAGGCATCACTGTGTTTCTGTACTGTGTTTATTTTTTCAGGTATCTCAGTACGTGTGATTTAGATTACAATAACATGTAAGATTTTTAAGCTATACAAAGCACTACCAGTTCAGCCTACGGCCGATGACAACCTGAAGTTTGATCCAGGAAGACAGGATGGCCACACCTTCAGCAAGACAGAACACACAGAAAATCACGGGGAGAACATGTGTAATGCTGAGGTATGGCCAGGGCTCAAACCCCAATAGCCATAGTCTGCACAGAGTTACCAGACAAGAAAAGTAGCCTGCAGAGCTAAAGACCCAAATTAAGAGTACTCTGGTCCTTTCACTGTGTACTAAACACACCTTGAGTGTGTTTAGTACCCAGAGATACGTTATACTACTTATATTACCACAATTTATTACTATTATTATTATTATTATTATTATTAATTTGTCATTCCATCATACTATGAGGAACAAAATATAGTACTCAGGTCTCGGTAGGGACTAAAAACAATAAATATTATAAAAATAACAAGAACAATGTAGGTAAAACAGTACAGACGTAGATGATATTTGATCATACATCATAAAAAGCGCTATATTTTTAAAGTAATTAAAGTTTTTGTTTTAAGTTAATGTACAGAAAAATTATCTCAGACTACTGGTGGTAGAGTTAAAATGGTATATTGTCACTTACAGGTGTTCGCACAGGTATGGCAGTAATACTTTAGTGAGCAACGGCAACAGATAAGTAAGCAAGCAAATAAATAAATAAATTAAATAATTCAATGCATCAGCCAGTACATAAAGCTACACATTGCAATCGGATACTAATTTCCTTCGCTTTGAAAGTAGTCTTCAAAAGTGAACAATCAGTCAAAGAAAACATGGATAAAATATAATTACTTTCAGTCAGCTATTTTGGGATATGTTGTCACCTATTGAACATGTCATCAGTTCTGTTTTAGTTAGCCATAAAATAAATCAACAAAAACATGAAACACAACAGTAAAGCTATGTTCAATTTAAAAGACAGGTAATTACAATTAACATGAAGTTATGACGCATTATTTATACAACCTTGTCTCCCTGCTTGGCGACATGAAACTGGGCTACATCAGTTATGAACATTATGTATTTGTGCACAGCCTAGAGACACAACTCCTCAACAGCTGCTGGTCACTTTGGGCATGGCCTAAAACGTCTCTGTTTTTTAGAAAGTAAATAATTACTTCACAGGTCTTAAAAATAGAAACAATTTATTCAAAGAAACAAATGAAATTGATGGAGGTAGAGGAGGGAAAAGTAAAAGTCAAAGAATGGCAGGGATGTCTAGGAATGCAGCTGCCTATACTTCCTACGTACAGATGTGTTGCCATAGGAAACAAAATTCTCCATTAGGACCATACACTGCATACAGCTGTAGTTACAGTTGACTTTGCTTTTTTTTATTTCTTAATTCAAATAGGCTAAAAGTCCAACTTACGTGTCATATGAAAGTTGGGCAATTTACTTCACAGGCCCAAGACAAAGGGACAGTAATAAAAAGGAAAGCGATTACTTTTTCATTTCATTTCCACTGGGAAATCTGCTGAGAGAAATAAATGGAACACAATAACAAAGTTTAAGAGGGTCTGTACCTTTTCATTCCATCTGCAATCCAACAACAACGTGAAACGGTCACCCAAATTTAATACTTACTTGTTTCAAAGTGGCAGTGCAGAAACTGTAATAATATTTGTTCTAATGTAAAAAAATATACTTCACTGCTCCTTGCAGCAGCCACGGGGTTTGAACAAGAGGCAGAGAAATTCAGTGTGGGAAAATGCCTTTACTCACCACATACCTGAGCATGTATTGACAATTCTATGTTTGGTATAAACATTACACATTTTCTTTCCAAAATCCAGAAGATCTAAAACAGCATGAGCGGAAAAAAAAAATCTAATTATGTACAATGTTGAAATAAGTTCCATGTACGAGTTTTTCCCTGTAATGTCGTAGTGTTTCATAAGTACTGGTAGTGTGTAAATGAGTTATGCAAGAAATCTAGTCCTCACAGTATCAAGTTGAAAGTTAAGCGCAACATTAACAAACGTATTTAGTAAGAGACACTGGAAGCCAAAACGTTATTTTAGAAGCATAGCTTGACCCCTGACCCAGCAGAACGACAGGCCCCTATGGTCTTCGTCTTCCCAGCACACCTTCATGAAATATTCATGTGCCACCTTTATCTTGGTGCCAAATGCTGATGAACCCTCTCTAGCTCCTGTGCCTTTTGTTTCGTCCGCAGCCCCAGATGTTAGACGCTTACCAAATTACAGCAGCGTCTTGCCAGCCAAAGCCAGATGGGACCAATCTATATTCAGATTAGCTATTTCCTCAGAACAATAATAATCTACGATGCTGTATTACACACCCTAACAAAACGCTCCCTTACTTGATCTTTCTATTGACTTTCAATATGCAATACAGAAGCAATTAACCCTCCTCTTTGATCTTATGCCAACAAACATCACGCATGCTGATTAAACTTCTTTTTTGTTGGCAACACATCATTTCGACAAACTACGCGGTCACCATAAGAGGTAATTTTTGTCAGTGAATACATAAAAATCAAACCTGACATACTGATAAAATGCCTAAACAACAGCGTGCAAAGGCATTACATCCAACATTTTCAATGTGCATGCATATGTGCAAAGAAATTAACAGTGTGAAACAGAAGTATTAAAGAATGTAAGAACAGAATGAGGTGTTTCTGAAAAAGCCATTCAAAGACACTCTTGATGGTAGGGTGGTAATAAATTGCCTTTATTCTCTGGGGTGATCCAAAAAGAACAAACACGTAAATACCAACATAGTCTGGTACAATAGACTTTTTGTCATGGCTGATGAAGCACCCTGGATTGTTTCTGAAATCAGCCTGATTCTATTTTCATATTTCTGTAATGCTTCTGTTCGAGGCTATTTTTCAAACACATCCCTTTCTAGGGCTATTTTTCAGAGTTATCACCTTAAAACAGTTTCTCTTTATACAGTGAAGACCTTGTGTCTTACACATTCACAAGCAAAGCAGAGAATGCTGCAATTATAGTTTTGTTGCCTCCATAAAAATCACCTTGTTGTCCACCATATATGTTACAGTCCTACAAATTCCATTCAGATCCATTTATTGCTTTCAAAATCTTATTATTTTGCTAATGAGGCTTTTCTTTTTTCACATTTACAATTATTTTACAAAACAGGCTTTAGAACAATTAAAAGATATCTGGTTTATCAATTAATGTCTTCTGTGAGTGCTTCGTGGTTGAAGGCCCTACCTGGACTGCTAGCAGTGCTTATAAATAAACAATCACAATTTTATGAGATTATGTTTTATTTCCCCCACTGCATTAATTAAACCACAGGACAGATATTAAAGACAGTGCAATTTCCAACACTTCACACTCCATTTAGGAATTCACATTTCACAGAGGTGCACCGGAGCAAGACCAAAATATCAATTTAAATACAAAATTGTAAACAGCACGTGAATAAAAATCATTGTTAAAAAACACACATTTTAAAATAAATTAATAACACATTTCATACGAGAAAACAGTTTGACGAAATTGATTTCTGTGATCTCCAAAGCTCAGGGTATGACAGCTAATTAAAAATGAAGAGTCAACTATT
>JABJVR010000026.1:108684-142285 GCA_025773905.1 Chitala chitala
GGGGGGGTTCGTCTCTAGTGGATGATGGAAGGGGAGAGGGAGAGAGTGAATGCAATTAAGACAGGCAGCATTTCTTCAAGGATGCTAACTTCAAAAGCACTGAAATGGTTTCCAAGCCTGCTCTGTGCAGATACAAGGCATGGTGTTCCTAGCCTCACTTTTAACAACGGCGAGCTGTTTGAACTAGCTATGGTCTTTAAGGCGATGCACAGCCATACATTTGGTCTTTGCAGACACATATGCAAGTTGCAACAAGCCTATTTAACTGTCCTAATGTGTTTTATTCAGCAGCTGACAACAAGGCTTTGTGCTGCTGCAAAGATATCCATAATCTCCTTGCTAAGGTCAAGGGTCATTTTACAACTGTGTTGAGCCCGACCAATAAAGCTCCATGAAGCACACCAATATCAACCCCAAATGCTCTTCAATTTTCAACAACACAGGGAAAGCACAGCAAATCCTACAACACTCAAAAGCCAAGTGAGTAATGCCTTTCATGACTAATGTTCAGATGTGATGTTTACTTAGCGTTAGTACAGCACCCTACCACATTCCAAGCTTCTGAACTTATTACACTAATAATCAGGCAGGATGAGAAAAGTTAAAACGAGAAGGTGCCAAATGAAGGTCTGACTTACAATAATCACGGGACTGTTGGCTGCATTAGTGCCAACGTTCACACAGTTCATTATAAGATGACACAACCAATTTGTAGCTCTGCCTGCTGCAATCTACAAAATCTCTCCTGACAAAAGCATTTAGATTAGATTGCTTCCAGGTGGGACTGCAGTGACACGACCAGCTATACACTAAAACCTGAAAATGAAATCAGCATTAATTTCCTCCAGGCAAACATTTAATGTCCAGGTAAGTCATTTACGGACTGAATAAAGAGCCGGCAGCAAGATAGCTTTTGTGTTCTGTCACACTACCTCTGTCATTCACACGCATGTGCACGCATAAACACGTGCGCGCGCGCACACACACACACACACACACACACATGCACGCTCCTCTTTATTGGACCATTATTAGTCTTTTCATTACATTTTCTTCAGCCATTTTCCAAACGCCCCAGCACGGTCACATCGCTTCCCTTCATGAATGATGATGTTTCTCCTTAAATAACAGAGCACCACAGAGTATTCAGATCGCAGCCCTTACTTCCATGTTTCCACACTGGTTTATCCTAATGTAATTCGCATGCAAATGAATCCTTTGGCTAAAATTGGAAGCTGAAAATGGACTGAGGTGCGATTTTATCTAATATATCTAATTGTCTAATTATTTTCCATTTCACAAAGCCTAAAGCCTGTTGGAACCAGTTAAAATATAATAAATTGCTGTGGTACATGACCAGTACTTATAATACCCAATTTAGGTTCCACAAATGAACTCTGATACTACCTCAGTAAATTGATTCTTTTATTAATTTGCAGTTATATCTCGGGCTCATTTATTTCTGTTAACACATGACAAAAAAAGGATGTCAAACAAAATCTCCACACATCTTTCCTGCTTTAACAAACATGCATGTTTTAGAAAACTGTTTACAAAACAGAACTGTGGTGGACTCTGATGTCTCTCCCATGACAATCAGGTTACACACGAGCTCCCAGTCCCAGAACACCCAGCCTGAAGGACCGAAAATACCCAGGATGGGACACCAACACATTACAGTCAATTAGGTCACCTGGTTGCCCCAAGTTTTGTGAGTTTCCATCAAAATGTTGTTACACTTTGCCTGTAGCAGCTAGAGGCCCTGCACCACACCACAGAATCAAAGGGAACGAACAGATGCAAGATTTTAGAAGCCAGAACAAAATTCTGTGTCAAACACACAACGACACCATACTCTTCATCATAATTGTATTAAATTTGTTTTTAGGGCGTTAGTTTGCTTGCACTTTGTATCTTTTTATCTACTATTATTAAATATTGTTATTTGTACATCTTGTGTAATAATAATACAACTAGTTTTAAATAATATAATCATTAGTTTAATCCAAAAATGGCTTTTGTTGTGACTATGTGACTAATGATGCAGATTGCATTTTCAATGTATTAAAATTTTTCATGTTGACTCTCCAAAAATTTAAACGTTCTTAAATACTGTCACAATTCATTTAAATACTATTTGTAATGAGATTATAACAATATTTATACAATCGAGGTAATGTCAGCCATAACTATGTTAAGCCAGTCAGTGTCAATGAGTCAGTCAATTTCCACCCTGTCCAAATGAGGCTCATTGTACTATGTTAAGTATTTTTAAAAATATATATTTTTAAATGAACAAATAATTCAATGAAACAATTTCGCTCAAACACCTTTCCCAGATTTTCACTGTAATTCATTTTCAGCCCTGTCATATTAAGGAAATGCAAATAACAAAATCACAAGGTTTAACAGTATTTTTCTTTCTTGATTCAGAATATGTAAAAGACATACATACAGTTTCAGTTTGAATATAAAGACTGCAAATACGGCATGAAACTTGATGGTTCTATTCAGGACAAGATGCCGAAATGAAGCCTCAGGCTAAATGTTCAGTGTGGTGCATTGCAGGTTATGCTGGCTCTGTGTTTGACCAGGTAAGTTTCAGGGTTCTGGCCTCTTTGTTCAAATCAAAGACAACAAACTGGCAAAGGAGCTACAATCTTTATCTCTGAAAGTTTTAAAGTGCCTTGCACAGTCCCCTCTGGTCCCCGTAACACTTCAGTAACATACAAACATAAAACATTCATTCATTTTGGATTTAAATTGTCAGGTAAGCTAAACCAAAAATGCTAACATGACAGGTGGGCATGTGGGAACTCTAACATCTGGGCTGTTAAGGGGAGGATCCTGAACAAACAGAACATCGTTCATGTTTTTTACTAATCACATTCGTTTGTAAACGAGCTGCTAGGTCTGGTTTTATTGCTCAAATTAGCAGAGCCCGCGCTTGTCCTGCATGCCCTTAATTAACAAGCATTCAATTCCCCTATTAATTAGCACCAGCTATTAGCTATTTTACATCACTCTTCATTTGTAGACAATTAAAAGCCCTATTATTAACAGCATGACACATAGTTAATTGTGCAAGAAGCTCATCTGCACATCAAGTAAGACTCGGACAGCCAGGAGTCAGTGCTTGTTATGGCAGCAACTTTTTCTGTTTTCATAAAACAAACTATGCTCTCTTACTAAGTGTTGAACAGTTTCTGAAAATGTCTCTCAACGCTGCCTTGTAGGTCGTTTACCCATCATACGGCGTACCTTTTTTTATGTATTTAAGAATTAATCTCCCATTTTTCTAGTTCAATAACAGGCCAATATAAAACATCATGAATTAAGTTCTCTGTATCTGTGACCAAATGTGATTTTAACATTGATTTCAACTGTCTGTATGCCCAGAAACCTCACGAAAACCAACGGCAAGTGGATGTACACAAGAAATGTGTTACATGCTTAAAATCTAGTCTTTTTTTTTTTTTTTTTTTGGTCAGCATTGCTATGTAAAGTCCAAGGCCCTCCTAGTAACCATTTTACACCCCAGCCTTAATACTGCAATGCTTTCTTCCAAAGCAAAACATTTCTCAGGCTTTTATAGATGTTGTAAATTGTTTTGGAAAAACCGCATCAATTTTTAAAAACTTTTACGAATTTATGAGTTATCAATAACAGCGAGAGCAATGAAAGGGTATTTTTGCAAAAACAGAAGTGTACCAAGAATAGAGATCAGGTGTTCTAAAAAGCAGGCTAACATAACTTACCAGTTCAAGCACTGCCTCGGTGTTTATATGTAATTATCATCAAAAATGAATTATAGATTTGCATGTTCAAAGAGCGTGTCATGAAATAAGAACATTTACTCAGCACTTATAAGAGAAACTGTAACAAGTACTACCGAAATAAGCAACACAAGCTACACCTTATCAGGCGTATTCATGTTCAGACTGCAGATTAAGACTCGGAAGTTGCTGATTTTAACAGTAGCATAAAATGAAGTGAATGTCTTCTGATGTACATTCTGTATGTTTCAAACAGTTTAAAAATAGGCTTAACAAAAAAAAAAAATTACTTTAATAAATAAAGAAATCTACAATCCCATGGTCTGCTGCCTTTTGTAATACTTTGAGTCAGTTCTTGACTGTACTGGTACCTGAATGTACAACGCATAGTTCAATTTAAAATCCTATCCAAATAAGCACCCTAATTACGTGGAAATCTAATGTTTGTATATTACTATGAACAATGGGTATTTTGATACCATTGACTGTTACAAAAACATGGATATTTATTTTCAAATGTAACCTTTAAAATCAATCACAATGCCTCTCTTACATAAATCCTGTGTATTTTATACACCATAATGATACAAGTACGTAGACTAACTTGGAAGTTTCATTTTTTGTATTTAAAAATGTTTTCCCCTACAGTAGTTTATATTTTAAAAGTTTGCATGATAGTCATTGTATCCCAAAGCTGACCCTTACTTACTGTAATGGAAATAAATAAATAATTTAAAAGGCAAAGAAAGATAACATCACAGCCATTAAAAGGTGCCTTGGCTTCCTGACGTTTAATACAGAAGTTTGGATTTATTGGCATGTATCTTTATCCATGACCTTGGATTATTCCGAGATGTCAGTTGATTGCCCTTACCCTGATTACCTTGTCTACCTACATCAACCATGTTCATGTATAACAACAAAACTCGACTTTCCTTGAGATTAACATCAATAACAGTTCCAGGAGGAGGAAGTCAGTCATTGCCCATTTTGGAGATCCAAATGCAGGCAGTACAGCAGGACACCGACAATGCAGATGTACTCACGGCCGTATACCTGTGTGTGCAATTAAACAAATCCAAAGGCCTACAGACAGTATGGTGCCAGGCCCTTTACAGTCAGGCGAAATCATCAGGTTAAAGAATATTTACCCGATAAACCACAACCCTACCAAAAATCTGAAAATACAGCTATGATACTTTGGACATATTACAGTCTTGCAAAATGGCATCTAAAAAAAATCTGGAAAATATACTACTACTACTATTACTACTAAAAATAATAATAATAATAATAATACACAAGTAAATACTAAAATCCCTAAGGTTCTCTAAAATGAGGAACAGCTGGTGTATGTGATGCAACGTGATTGTCAAAGACATCTCTCAGCCCATTAAACAGAAACCATGAAAATAAACATCAAAAGGGAACTACTGTAAATGGCAGCCCTATTCGTGTCACAGTCAGAAGTGTCTGTATACAGTGCACTCCACAAAGTTTTCAACTGAGCTGAACAGGCAGTTTTCCAAGTGGGAAATCACTTGGGCCTAGCACTCGTTCAGAAAGCACTATTCCAATCATAGTCGTAGGACCATCGATGATTTGTCTTTTTTTTTTTTTTTTTTTTACTTAAAGACTAATTAATCTCATCAAAAGTTATCTGAAGACTGACATCCACTACTGAAAACATCTATAAAATATATCAGAAATGCTCACTGTGAAGGCCAGCAGGGAAAATGCACATCACAGATTCTGAGCATGCAAAGGCGTCCGTCCACTTTCAGCCATGACACGACAAACACCAACATGCCAAATAATGTTAACAATGTTCAAAACGAGCAACGTGCTTGAGAAGCAGCAACATTCCTTCATTATTAGTGACCACACTGTACTCGTAAACTGTGTAATATTGTTGGAGATTCGTAGGAAAAACTAGCCATGCCACGATCCGAACGAGGAAAATCCCTCAAGCTCAAGGTTTGATGGACACGCCAAATTTCAGTTTGCAAACGTCACTGTTCAGCACATTGTAATAACGAGGCCTACAATGAAAAGGAAACCCGAAGGTGATCCCTTACCTCCCTGCTTCCGTTCTCCTTACCTTTTTGCACTCAGCTACCTCAGAGTAGTACCTCCACCTGACCCCCAGAATATATTTTCAGAAGTACATAAATAGGCAAGAGTCAAGGTGGCTGCGGACGAGGAAATCGTGGTCATCAAATGTAGTAACGCTCCCCAAAAACTCTTACTGAAAATACATTATAAATGACAATTGTTTTGTGATTTTAAAATCCACATGCCTTTGTGTGTGTTTGCAATTTCGCATGTGCTGTAGTTTTGCACAACAGTCATATGGATTTAGAACATTAACCATACTTTCAAAAGGTTAGTAAAAAAAAAAAACGAATTATGAATTTTGTTTTGACAACATAGTTTGATATCTGACTTTATGTATTGTACAGTATAAGTAGGCATCATCTACAGTGGTAAGTGGTTCACATTTTTAAAACTTAATAGATGCGTAAATGTAATATGAAAGAGGCTTTGTGTTCTTTAAATTTGTACATGTCTTTGAATGTCAGACAAATATTACTTCCTGCTACTCTAATTAAACATAACATTACAATTTAATAATGAACTAAAAATGCAACAGAATCCAACCCTTAGAAGTAGATCTTCAGATGAAAGGGCATTTTGCTGCTTAGCACTGATAATTAATGAATGCAAGGAATTATGTTTCCTAAGAGATTTAATACAACTGTTATTCCCTTTTCAGATGTAGCCAACATAAAATAGGCTAATAAATCCAAAATAACATATAATACCATGAACAGATATGAAATTAATGGGAATAACATGTAACAAAACAAATACTGATCCATTTTTGGACATTTTTTGCACACAGCATTACAGAGTGCAGAGTACAGTAGTACGGAACATTGTACTTTCATCACTGGAGGTTTGCTGGAAAGTTCTATATTGGCTCATTTTGCTGGTCTGGGGCCGTAATCATTGGCAGACACTGCTTCATACTATATTTTCCCCTCAGCATTGACACAATAAGGAAATCCAATGAATCGGAGAACAAGCCAGTAAGAAGGTCACAAGCCTCCATCATTTAGCGCTGACTGGCTGAATACTACATACAGGTTATGAAAAATATGGATATGAAAGTCTTGACTACAACAGAGGATTTAAGAATGTAAAAAATGTCTGCCTTCATTTATTATTCAAATCTTGCCCCACAGACTGTCCCTACAAAGGCTGATGCAGAAACATGACTAAGGAAACTGAGGATACATCAATGACAACAGACTTGTGGGCAGACGTTGTTATATTTGTTTCTTTAATGTAAGGTTTCTGGGGTCAATACCTCTTGCAAAGTGATGCTGAAATTTCTTCTCTGTTCATTTAACAGTTGCTTAAAAAGCACAAAGTACACATTACGTATGACATTGATTTTTGTTTCGGGGAGGGTTGGTTTATTGTAATGCTCTCAGTGCCCTCCACCACAGAGTGCAGGTAAAGTGAAATAAATGCACAGACACTCACTGACACATTGATTGAAATATCTTGGCATTTTCTGTATGTTATTTAATTACATTCTTGTCTATATTAATATGTACTTGGGGAAAAAAATGCAAAAGCTGTTTTTTACAGATACCTTAAAGTAGGTGTCTAATAGTCACATGCCTAATTAGTCATGTGCATGTGTGTGTAATAAAATAATGCCTGAACATAATGTCTACCGGGACATAATAAGGAACACAACTGAGAGGTAATGACAGCATGGTCAGCAGAAAATTCCAGACTATAATTACACTGCATTAAGCCCATGTTTTCTTTGCCTCTTTTGACATTGTGTTGCAATGCAACTGCAATTTGGCAGCCATTTAACCAATCAAAATCACTGTGTTCAGCAGTATAACAAAGCACAACATGAAAAGTGTATTATTGTACAATATCTGAGCTTTCAATAAAAAACACCTCAATTGTTTTTGTAGCATTATGCTTATTACTAATTCAGTTTCACACAGTAAATATATAATTTCATACTTTTTACAGTGTGTAACGCATCATTGATATACAAATGCAATATTAAGCTTAAAGCTTTTCTTGTTGTATAACCGTAACTGTAACAGTTAACAAACGAAAATTAAATTTAATTACGAATTGTTCCCAACTTAAAAAAAAATACTATACTGATGTTTTTTTTTTTTTTTTTTTTTTTACCTTAGACTACTCTGTCTGCTTTACCATTGTTTGGAATTTATACATTCATTAATATGGTCATTTATACATTCCTTTTGTATAATTTAATTAAGCTAGAAGAATGTTTAGTACACAGAAATCAAGAAAGTAGGTGAAAGAGTGAGAAGTTTCTTTTACTGTGATTATGAATGCGGGTTTGATGAAATATCTGATATTGGTGATTTAGTACACTCCGAAAGTAAAATGGCTGGAAAAAACAAAGGCTTAAGTTTATATAATTTTTTTTTTGCTAATATTGAATAGTTTTATTTTTTGCTTTTGTCAAGTCAATGCTCAAAAAATACACAAAATTCATGTTTTTTTGTTTAAAAAGCATACACATCCTTGGATTTTAAATTTTACACATTTTATGAGGTATGTATTTGCTCTGTAATGTCACCTCACCTAATCTTACACAACACATTCACATAACACAGTACAGAGGTATATGCTATGTCAATTCAATTAACCAATTAGTCATTAAATCAAACACTAATTCAATCACATATCCAATCATCACTTGTATAACACCTGTCTGTCACATCGTGTTTGCGTTTGCTAACTGTTTGGTCTCTGACCAGGTCTTACTGGTATTACCTCTCTATATGTGTGTTGAGCAGTTTCTCTCTGTGCGTCTAATGCTCCTGAACTCTTGTCCATGCGTGCCCCCCCATACTCCAGTTTCTACCTGCCTGCCTCAAGATCCATGTTCCCTTGTGTGGTGTTCTTCATGGACTGATCTAGTGGCTACTGACCTCTGCTTCTGGCTTTTGATTTGGGTTCTACATTTTGACTTGTACTTTTATAAGCAGGCTCTGTGCTTCACTCCTACCTGTTTACTAGAAGATTATCACACTTGCCAGAATTTTGCAAAACTATACGAAGGCTGCCATTACACATACTTTAGCCAAAACTGAAAATCCTTGTAACCAGTGAGCAACCTGCATGTAATGACTGACTCAGTGACTGAACCCTAAAATAATGAATGTAGAGTTGTACTCCCGTATCCATGGGTATTATGTTCCAAGGTCTCCTGCAGTTGGCTGGAACCGCGATGAGTGGACGCCTTATATAACCCTTTGTGACATCCCTGATCATATTTGCTTTATGTTTCTTTGTCTGTGCATCTCTTTGACCTCTGATGGGACTGACTCTGAGTTGGAGAATGCCCATTGGTCTTCAGGAATGCCAATCACCAGGCACAAGAACCAAAGAAAAGCCAAGATGTCAACAGAAAGTTTCTGGTTCGGGAATTAACATGAGTATAAAAATGACTTCCTGAAAGACGTGTGCTGTTGGGTTGTAATTACTCAGTTGTAAATATACCTTTATTGCTTTTTCACTACCAAAATTTGTCCTCATTATGGTCTACTCCATACTACATTTTCCACAAGCACTCTGCACAGTCCTCATCAGCTTCTGCCGTTACCAAAACAAAGGAGATGAATCAATATTGCATCACTTGGTGGGCCCTCTTCATCATGTTTACGCTTGCCTTGCAGTACACGCTCAATTGACATGCAGTTTAAAAGTTGTGAACCATATATTTTTACAAATGACCACAGTTAAGTTTATCAGCGAATAGCAGATCAGTGGGGGTGTTACTCCACACTGCATGCACAACTATTAGACAAGTGAGTACTCTGAACTTAATATTAGTTTTATGCATTTTTTCCAACTCCAAGCTACATAAACTTGAATGCTTATTGGATTTAAGCATTCTCAGTTGATATGTATCTGTATAATGAGGGAGGGTGTAACCTAAAGTTATTAACACTTATATCAAGGTTTGCATAATTATTAGGCAGCTTCTTTACCTCAGGCAAAATGGGCCAAGAAAAGATTTAACTGACACTGAAAAGTCAAAAATTACCAATTGCCTTTCAGAATGATGCAACACTATTGAAATAGCTAAGATATTGAGGCCTGATCCCCGGACAATCAAATGGTCTGTTGCAAATAGTCAACAGGGTCACAAAATACATGTGGACAATAAAAGACACAAATTAACTACAAAAGTCTTGAGAAGAATTAAACCTGAAACTACCAAGACCACGTTATACTCCAGTGTCACCATATTCCAGAACTACAACCTACCTGGAGTGCCCAGAAGTACAAGGTGTTCAGTGCTCAGAGACATGGCCAAGGTAAGGAAGGCTAAAACGTGACCACAGCTGAAAAAGATTCACTAGTTGAAATGGGGAAATTTGTGCAAGAAATATCTGAATACAGATTTGCGAAACGTTTTAATGACAGATGAAATGAGAGTGACTCTTGATGGACCAGATGGATGAGCCCATGGCTGGTTCAATAATGGACGTGGCACCACTTCAGGTCAGACGCCATCAAGATGAAGGAGGGTACTGGTATGGGCTACTATTATTAAAGATGAGCTAACTGGACCTTTATGGGTTGAAGATGAACTTCAACTGAATTCTCAAGCCTACCGCTAATAGATAAAAGAAAAAAAAAAAAAGAATCTTTATTCAAACAGTGGTACAGGAAGATGTCTGCATCATTCACAAAGGCCATGATTTTTATGCAGGACAATAATCCATCACATGCATCCAAGTACTCCATAGCTTGGCTAGCCAGCAAAGGCCTCAAGGATGAAAGAATAATAAACCGACTTGCTTCTTCACCTGATGTAAACCTTATCGAGAATGTGGGCCCTTCTTGAAGATGAGATTTACAGTGAGGGAAGACAATACACCTCTTTCAGCACCATTTGAGAGGCTGTGGCTGCTGTTGCAGCAAAATTTGATTGTTAACAGTTCAAGAACCTGACCGACTCCATGGATGGAAGGCTCAGTTATTGAAGAGAAGGGGGGCTATATTGGTTACTGAATATTTTTGACATGCCAAATACGTTTATTTGTTTAATTTTGCGTTGTCTATTTGTTATTCTTACTCTTACAATTGAAAGTTAACAAGTGAGATGGCAAAAATTTAGTTCTTCATTTAGTTGCATAATAATTCTGCACACCAATAGTTGCCTAATAATTGTGTACACTTATATATCCTCCTGAAAAAACGAAAACTCACTTTTCTTTTGTTTAACATTCTTAAGATTCACAAGGTTTGAGGTTTATTAACATTTTTGATTGACTAAGAGCACTAAGTAACTGTTCAACAATAAAATATAAAATGTGTATAAATGGCCTGGGGTGATCACTACTGTGTGTATATACAATTCAGCAAGTACAATTTAAAAGCAATTTTTAAATTTAATGTTAGGTATTTTAGTATTTTTACCACAACTACAACTTAATACATGCTTATGTATTTCTAGAACATCTCAGCAACTTCCAAAAAGATGTAAAAGTATACAGTTGTAAAACTGGCTGTTTATCTGGATACAAAAGACATCCAATCTAAGACCATAAGAGTTACCATGTTGTGTGGAAGCATTTTATGCTTATTTTGGAACTTTTGGAAGCAAAAAAAATGGCCACCTCAGTGAGACATTCTATGGGCAAAGCTCCGGTATTCTGGGCTTTAATAAAATAAAAAAAAACAAAAAAAAAACTGCATTTGAGCAGAGCCAGACTTGATTGGCAGAACAATTACTGCTGACATGACCATCAACAGATCCACATGCATTATGAAATCAAACTTCACCACATTATTGCACAAGTCAATTACAGGAAGGCTTTTGTACAAAAGCACAATTGACTCAAAGCTCAAAATTACAGTTTGTAAGATACACACATTTACATACGGAAATATTATTGAGAATTTTCACGAAAATGCTGTAAAAAATGTATAAAATATGGTAGGATTTACAACTGAAAAATAAAAGGAATGATGTATTATTTGTATTTTGTTTACCTAACATTGCTGGGAAAAAAACTATTATACTTGATTTGCACAAGTAAACAAATACAAACATTCTACACACACACACACACACACACACACACACACACACTCACTCACTCAGGAGTTTATAAAAACAAACAATGAATCAGATATAAATGGAAAATTATTTGCAGATAAATAACATACTAGAGTTGGTCAGGATTTGCAATTAATTTAAAAATATAAACTTACTAAATAATTTTCACATTGGCACTATACCTGTAAGGTGCTACAACCCCAGTGTAACGTACAGACTGTGAAGTAGTGATTTATATTTATCTCATTATGCAACTTCACTTTGAATAATTATAGTCAACAGAGATTCATCTTCATGTTTGTAATCATGTATAAAGATCAAAAATTTTAAAAAGTAACAATTTTTAAACTGTACTTCATATCCTATGATGAAATACAGACCACAAACATTCATATAAAGTTTTATGTCTACATAAACTGTTCATTTCAGACTTAAGGAGTTATTCTTGGAGACTAAACACCAGTGAAAATATTGTACAATGTTACAGCGCAGATGAAAAGTGTGGGGGACACGTCACAATTAGTACTCAAAAATAATTATACCACAATTATGTAATTACAACAAAAAAATTCTTTGCCCTCCCTTTCTCATGTTCCTCTCATTGTTCTGCCCTGCTGGGTAGAGGAGTCTGCAATTTAGTTTCAAGTTTACTGAGAATGTCAAAGCATGCAGAGACCACACTTAACAAATATCTGATAAATATCCTTTGTATGCATAAAACTGATTGCTGTTACTCAAACAGTAACATCAGTGTAAAAATATTTGACAGTGGTGCACAAAATGTTGAGATGTGCACTTGTTTACTGACATTAACTTGTAGCTTGATTAGAAGAGACGTCCACCATGGCTGGAACTGAGAACATTCTCATAACTAATGTCGTCACAAATGAATATGCAATATCCAAAACAAATGACGGATCATTTTAAATTAACCTCTGAATTTAATTAGTGTCCTTCCAGCTGCCCAAGATGCTGGCAGGTTTGCAGGGCCTTTCTGTCTTTAATTTCTTTTTTCTCCTCACATCGGTTTATGTCCATGACCATCTATGAATCACACTACCTGGGTTCTGCCATAGGAGTGACAGACTTCGACTCCCTGTCAACTGACGCACACCAGCAATGATCCTTGCAATTTCACAGAGAAGCCCCGATAACTCAAAGCCATGAGAGAGAGAGAGAGAGAGAGAGAGAAAACAAGCCACAACAACATCATGGTGAATAAGTTTATGCCCTGGTCATGAACTTGGCCTCAGCTCCCCACTGGCAGAGCTGAAGCCTGACACAGTCGATGACCTTTCGTAACCCTGGACGACAGGACTGTCACTCTGAGCGTTGAAGACATGAGTGGCGGCGATAATTAGGCTAAGTGTTTATTGTAAACAGTGTGCTCTGTAAAGCTCTGGAATACAATAAGTTCAGTTCGATACGAATATCAAATTAGACCCAAACACAAAGATTTGAGTTTTGCACAGGACCCTACGTGATACAGCATGAAAATAGTAGAAAACATATAGAACATGGTCTGATTTTAACTGTTCTCACATTTTGCAGTTTTTCATGTTCAGAATCAGTTTTAATTAATTTAATTTTTTGTTTATTATAATTTTTTGTTTATTATAATTTTTTAAATAGCTTACAGTATAGTCTATTGCAAGGGTGTTGAACCAGTTCAGCATGAAGAGCTAAAAAAAAAACCCCACATCAAAGCAAAGAGCCACATTAAACACACATGCCCAGTATAACACTAACAGTGACTTGTATAATGGCTCTTATGTCATTAGGCCATTATGTCATTAGATTAACAGTTATCAGTTTTCATAAGTCTTTTGCTACTTGATGTAATTACTCGGTGGGACACCTGGCAGCCTTTGTCTTCCACAATCCTTTTCAGGTCTGCCCTGTTCTCAGCGGTGGCCACTCAAAGCACCTCTTCCTCGTGTGTCCGTAAGAACAAAGCGATGTTTTGACTGCACTGTTTTCAGTGAAGAAAAAGCTGCTTCACAGACACAGGCTGATCCAAACATTGACAGTACCTTGAGTGCAGCCTGTTTGACAATGGGATAACTGTGGGCACAATTTTTCAAAAGTCTGTGGCTCCTTCTCTCAAAAGACATTTAAGTCTGTCATCCTCAGAAACTTCAACATCTCCAGCTCAAAAGCTCCTTCGTCTGCCACTGAAGGGGCTTTTAAACAATCCGATTCAGCAGTGAAATAGTTGATGAGGAAAGGGAATCTATCCTCAAAACTCTGCTGCAGATTTCCAACTAGTGTTGCACAGCCTACAGTGCTCAAAGAGAAGAGAAG
The DNA here is from genome assembly GCA_025773905.1 of Chitala chitala. Taxonomy (NCBI): domain Eukaryota; kingdom Metazoa; phylum Chordata; class Actinopteri; order Osteoglossiformes; family Notopteridae; genus Chitala; species Chitala chitala. The sequence continues at coordinate 122,914 of JABJVR010000026.1, forward strand.
CAGTTGAAAAACCTCAACTGCTTCTCCAGTTGCCTTTAATGAGGGAAAATGTGTGAGCTCTCCCTTTTGAAGATGAGTCTGGAAGAGTTTGATTCTGTTGACAAACGTGAAAACACTTTGCATGAGGTCAAGCAGCATTTTTAACTTTCCTTGCAGATCTACATTCAGTTTGTTCAGATGATGCAGCATGTCGACCAGAAACGCCAAACCCAAAACCCACTGGGCATCATATAGCTCTCGAGAGTTCTTATGTTTTTCTTCCAGAAACAGCTTAACTGGGCTCAAAAGTAAAAAAAAAACAAGAAAGCACATTACCTCTTGACAGCCATCGCACAGTGCAGTGGACACGCAGGTCACTGGGAAAGTCTTCATCAAGTTCAGTTGTGAGGTTTTTGAACTGTCTGTGATTGAGAGCATAAGTGTGAAAAATTTCACAATTTCTAGCACAGGTTTCATGACGTGGTCCAAGTTAAGTTTTTTTTTTTTTTTTTTTTTTTTTGACACCAGGTTTTCTTGATGGATGATGTGGTGAAATGTCCAAAAATCCAGGAAACAGTTGTCAGCTTTACACAGCCCTACAAGGCCATCTGCAGAACCCAGCATAGCTGGTGCACCGTCTGTGGCTATTGATGTTAGTTTCAATAACTGCAAATTTGCCTTCTCAACAACAGTCATGAGTGTCTCTTTGAGGACAATGCCATGGGCATCTTTTAACAACACAATGTAAAGAAGCTCTTCTTTAACTGTGCAGTCTTCTCACACAGATCATAGAAATATTGCCAACTGTGGCTTATCTAGAACATTGCAAGACTCATCCAAAGCAATGCTGAAATAATGGCATTTCTCAAGACCAATATGAATCTGATATTCTCTGTTGAACGGTGTGCCTTGACAGCTGCAGGTCTGACACAGAGCGCTTCAAATTGTCATTTTCAGGAGAGAGGATAGCAACAACATCTCTGAGGCACATCTTCACAAATTCCCCTTCACTGTGTGACATTTTAGCACAAGCAATGTTCCATGCCACCTGATATGATGCCAATGTGACTGTCTCTGAGTGCTTCGTAAATTTTCTGAAAACCTGAGAGTCTTTGTCTCTGTCATTTCAATGCATTTACTTTGTACTTGCAAAATTCAGTGCCTTTGGGAAACTCCTGGCCCATGTTAGTATGGAGTGAGGCGAAATGGCGCTCCAGGTTTGAAGCTTTAAAATGCAATAGTGAAGTCTGGTATATTAAGCAGAAGGGTTTACCATTCCATTCAGCAAAAAAATTCACTTGGTCCCATTCAGGTAAGAATGTCCTGTGTTCCTTTTCATATTTGCGCTCAACTTTACATTTTCTTGACTCTGCCATGGCAATTCAGTCAGTAGATGGCATGGCTAACAAACTTCAGCACCAGTGCAAAACTTATCTTAAACAGTCAGCCTTCAGGAGCCAGATTTAAAAGGCCGTCACTGGATAATGTGTTTGCAAAAGCTTCCATGTCTGGCTGATTGTTGAAGTTTTACATAATCTGATCAACTATTTTTAAGATCATGGCAGAATCAGGTCTGTCATAGAAGTTTCAAAACATAGAAAAAGAGGGCTTAAAATTGTGATATGCAGTTATAAAAATTTCACACACACAAACACACACACAACATGCACATCCAATACATGATACCTCTTCTAAATATCCAAGTTAATATCGTATATCATGGAATTTTCAAAATGGCTCATATGATAAGGTCCTTGACCTGTCCATTTCATATATAACCTTTCTTCCTTAGTGCCTTGAACATTATAGACACGTATTGATCTTGAATGATTAAGATAACTGCTTCTTTTCAATCAAGCAAATAGGTGTCTGAATGTAATTCATTTAAGTTAGGGATAGATTTAAGGCTCAACACCTACATAATTTCATAACGTCAAACACCAGTTACCAGGCAATAAACACAGCTGTCATAATTCACAGCGATCAACTAATAAACTGTACAAATAAATCAACTACATCATGATCAGGGCTGAAGTCTATCATAAATGGCAGACCAATAATTTCATTTATTTAAACAGCTGTGGCACAGTCAGGCAGCATGTGGTTCAGTCCAGCATATTTCTAAGTGACCCTACTCTACAAGACTTTGCTCGATGACACTCAGACTCTGCTATTTGTGATCGTCTTGTGTGGTAAAACGTTGTCTAGATAAGATAACTGATGTAAGTTTTGTAAGCAAATAAACTGGAAATAAAAATTAAGCATTCTTAACTTGTGAAAGACAGGTTAATCATCCTAAAGTAGTGGGATTACAGAAGGAATTAATAGAAAATGCCTACATTCAATGAAGAGAGTGGGGAAAAACACAGGTCTGGAACTAAACTTGTGGAGTTAGATATAAACTTTCCAAGTACAACAGCTGTGTGTTTAATCTCACTCTTTCTCCCTCTCACACAGATGTATGTATTATGTACACACACACACAAACACACACACACACACACACAAACACACATACACACACACACACACACACACACACACACACTTGTAGTGCAGGTTTACAGAAAAAAAAGCAAGATTACATCTGGAATGGATGAGTTACTCACTGCAGATTCATCTTCTAACGCACTCCTTAGTCCGAGAATAGATCTGGTATCTGTCTTTAAAATGATTTATTTTGATATATTCTTAAAGAGTATCCAAAACAAAGTCATGAAAAGAACAGTCTGATGCAACAATAACATAACTGAAACAACCTGAGTTAAGAAGGATTAATTTCTCCTCACTGTACAGCGATTGCTAACATTTTCAGATTTTTTGTGCTTTAGCTGAGCATTTCAAACTTTATAGATATGCAGCCAGCCTTAGAATGTTATGAAAAAATATAAATTGTTTTAAAAAATTTAACTAACCAAGGTATTATCTGTTAGGTAAAGTTGTTTAATTATATTGGCATGTTAGGGCTTGCTAAAACAAGTCTAGTTTTGATCTGGGATTCTTCTGTACATGTGAGCTCTGCAGTGCTACTTATTCTCCACAGACGCAGTGAAATGTAATATTGTAAAAGACACAATGTCACAGGTGGAATCACATTATGCGTACACTGATTTTTAAATTTGTTCTGGGAAAATAATGCTAAGCAAGGCTTCACCTGATCAGTCTGACAAACAGAACAACTTAATGGGGTCCAATCATATCATTCAGTGGGTCACTCTCAAAAAAACAACAAAACATATGGTTGGTCCCCTCCTTCTCCCAGTGCAGGAAAGGTAAAACTATAAGATTTATGGTTAGACACATGGAATATAAATGCCAGCTATTGTTCTTTTATAATGGACACAAGATCAGAAAGTAAATGGCACTGCTGGATGTATGCAGAACTATAAATATTTTCTCTTTAATTTAATGAGGTGTAATTATCTGGTGTGTAAAGCACAGGGTGACAATACTGAGTTTTTTATGCCTTTCATACTGGACTTAAAGTATCTCATTGAAATAGTTAGAGATGCACTGCTGGGAGGAAGAGGAATAGGTCACGTCCTACATTGATCAAGACAACAAAAACCCTCTTGAGGAACCAAACATAAAAAAGATGATGAGTTCAACAGATGTCTTCAAGTTCTGCTTTAGGCAGCGTAAGTACAAGTAAAACGTGAGAGAGCCCACGGGTTTGCTGAGGCTGCTGATTCAGTGTTTACACATAAAAGCAGTTTGGACTCGGTCCGTTTAACTCTACTGCAATGATGCTACCATCCGAGGTAAAGTAAGTCCATTGTAGTATCTAAATATAAAACCCTTTCAAGCCATGCTATAGCTGTCAGGACCTCCAGGTCTTTAAAACTCCACAATTGTTACAGTGTTGCAATATTAGGTAAACATTAAGTATAAATCAGAAAATGTATCTAGAGCCAATCGTAAAATACAATAGCTATAACTGTTTTTATTGGACAAACAAACATATATCTTTACATTCCACGATTCTCTTGATATTGCAAACAACACATTTTGGTAATTTCTGACGACCAAAACCAATGATTTTGTATAAACTGTTGTCTACTGTATAGTACCTCACCAGCTACATTTACATAATGAGTCAATAATGTGAACTAAAACTAGAAGAATGTGTGTATATTTATTTATGATCAGTTTTTCTTTTTCACAAATCTGAGACCATGTATGTAAGCCTAATAGTCCTGTTCTTCAGACAAAATTTACATCATTTATCATAGGTCCCTTAGAAAAATGGGTAGTTTAAATGGTAATTTACAATAATATTACTATGGTACTTGCTGTTTTCTTAAAATTAGAATGTTATATTGGCCAGTACCAAGTTCCCCTTTGGTATTAGCTGGTGAAACGTTAAAAACTACGGAACTGTGTAATGCTATTTCATCTTATTAAGTGACGTGCATTAAATCATCTATTGAAATAGTGTGTATTTTCTCCTCTGTTTATGTAGCACAGAGCAATATCACAAAAAATGTTATCCAATAGCGCTAACCTATCGAACTAAGGTATTTAATTACTAATAAGTGCTGCAATAAATTTAAAGCTTTATTTGAAAATATAAGAAACACAATACCTGTAGTTGAATAGTGTAAAATCATGAAAGTATGACATGGATGTGGACATACAAATGGACACATTGGGTCCTGAGATTGGACCAAGGTCCTGAGAGTGGACCAAGGTCCTGAGAGTGGACCAAGGTCCTGAGAGTGAATATCCACTGGGAGGACCCATCTGCAGTCACATTGCTCTTGTCCATATTTCTGACAGAACAAAATGGTTTGTCAAATCAAGACAAAAATGAATCATGCTGGCCAATCATTTTACATGTGCAGGAATAACAATTATTACCATTTTCAGTCACTAACTAACAAAACTGAACTTTTGTATGATAATAGTGCACAGTTGTATAGCTTCTATACAAAATCTTGTCTGAAAAATTACACCGCAGGAGAAATTATTTGTTTTCATTGGAACCTGAGTATTTAGATTAGCAGCATTTTCATTTCTAAATCAGAGTTGTTCTAATTACATTAATTCGTAAATTTTATTCATATGTGACTGGTATTATAAACAGCTGCTAAAGACAAGTTAATCGTGCTTGTAGCAAGTTTATCTGATTCTGAACACTGAGATACATTTTTTTTTGCTGTCTATATAGATTACACAGTATTACACGTTATATACCATTATAAAAATCACCCAAGAAAATGTTACACATAAAGTATGTATATTGATAAATCATTATTTTGATGTAACTGAATGTTTTCTGAAAAAAAAAAAAATTTAATATTATTGCTTTGATATGTACTTTATTTTTATGCTTTAATTTAACAGTAAAAATTAAAGATGGTGCCAGCATTGCTGTTTTTTAAGGTAAGCATTATGAGTCATGCAATTTTTACAAATTTTTTGATTTACAAAGTACCTGGTTTCTGCTTTTCCTTTTAGAGAAAAATGTAACAATTTCAAATTATTTTCAAGCAAAACATTATTTTTTACAAAGTCATGTTTCTCTTTGAAACTTTACACTTGGGCACATTCCATTTAATATTCTTTCGTTTCTGGCAGCACATCCTTACTTGATACACGTTTCAGAAAATTCCTTTATTTTCATAGAAACAAATATGGTGGCCATAAATCCCATTGCTGTTTGTATATCAGGGCATGTATGTAAATTACAACACATCAAAATGTTCCTGCAGGGGTCAGTTTCTGTAATTCCTTTTAAAATCTGTACAAACGTATAATTTTGCAATTTCTGAATGGCTGATATAGTGTTAAAAGAATGCCCCGGTCTTTGATCTTCTCAAATTTTTTTTTATACAAACTGGATTGCAATATTTGTAACAAGCTGCTACAGGAATCCAACATGTGCTAAGATCTATCTTCACCTCTAAATGGTTCTGTTAGCAGGAGTGATATAATTGACACCTAAGCCACGTTTTATCTATTGCCACCATATGTACCACTTAATTGAACAGTCTAGCCGAGTCAACAAAAAACCCTCTGCCTTGACTTCATTGGTTATCTCAGGGGTTTCTCCATTTGACATGTTCCTGACATTCTGACATGATGAACATAAACTTTCTTTTAGCTCAATATCTGGTTCTGGACACCAGAAACAGCTCTGGGCCATTTTGTGTCTTGCAATGTTAAAATGCCCTCCATCTCATCTAACAAACAACCCCTTTGCATCTGCACAATAATTACACACATTCCCCAAAGTAAACACCCAGACACAAACAGTTAGATCCTTTTAACTGGAGTTATAAAGAACAACTATCTATGCTGCCCTTATCCTGTCCTTGTAGTATACAGTGCATCATTTGATCCATCTCCAGATCTGGACAAAACAAATCTCTTCCTGCAGCCCAACATTATGGTTAGTAAACAATGACTTGACCTGTTGGCAGCATTTGCACTGCAGGACATTATCACATACACAGCATTTTGATGTACCCTCAGAGTGCTAAACTACACTCCTGGTAACTACTGGTGGCTAAGAACAGATTAGATTAACAATGAACAATGCAAGCAATGTTATTTTGTGTTTACTCTACATATAACGTCCAGCTATTCTGTTTAACGTATGCACCTCTTATTTCAGCACTGAGAATGCAGCGCAATTCGTTTTTTTTTTTTTTTTTTAATTACGTGCAAAAAGTTAACATTTCTAACAGCAATGTAATTTTAAAAAGGACCTGTTCCACAACTTTTAACCAGAACTCTGCTGGTTAATTTACTGAGTTACTCAAGTGAGCCAGATGTTTTATACATGATATGGAAAATTCACACTTTGTCTTTGTGCACTGCGTATCATCTTCACCTGTAGTCACACTTTGTCTTTGTGCACTGCGTAACATCTTCACCTGTAGTCACACTTTGTCTTTGTGCACTGCGTAACATCTTCACCTGTAGTCACACTTTGTCCTTGTGCACTGCGTATCATCTTCACCTGTAGTCACACTTTATCATGGTTCTAAAAGTTCTTGTCCCAATTTACATGAATACAGCATCAATAAAGTAGAACTGGTTTCTAGGCAGTGCTAGTGAGGACTGAACCATGGCTTTTGACAATAACACTGATGTTGACATGACCCTAAATACCTGCCAATGCTACCTTTACATCTTTTTGTGTTGCAATTGAAAGGTTTTTTTATCACTCTAAATGCATTTGAAGTTAAGATTAAAGGTCAGTTATACTTAACTTTTGACCTCCTCCTACACTAGGGAACAAATGCTTAATAACAAAACACCCACTGTTCTAGGAAGGGCAGAAGATTGTCTGTTTCTTTAAAATCTCCACACAGACCTATGACCCATTTTTTCCAAGGACAATCATCCAACTATACAATTTGCTAAGTAGTATTTGAAAACTGCACCTTGCCCACATAACATGGTTAGCACAAAACCAACAATATACTGCTCCATATTTAAAATAAATAATCTATCTGACCGTCACCTCTGTTTCCCGCTGCAATTTACACACAGAAAATCCATCAAATCTTTGACCATCACTGGAATACCAAATCAAGTGTGTACATATGGGTGTGGCTTACTCATTACTAAATGAATGACAGTCAGAAATAATTCAGTGGGGGTTAATTGGAGAGAGGACATCCAAACAAACATCTCTACTATGAAATGATTTGGTAAAGCAAAAAGGCCTGTGACAGTCTTACTAATTTCACATAGGAGCTTTTCTTGAAACAATAAGTGCCGATTTGTAAGACGGCTTCATACACTGCATTTTTATGACTATGATAATGTGCTCTACATGCTAAGCTTTGTTTATTTTCTACGAGGAGCTTATTTTATTGTTAAAGCTATGCTATTTAGTGACAAATACAATAGCGCTACGTAGCAATATAGTGCAACCTGGTGAATGACAAATTAACAATTTAAACTAAGGAATACTTTTTCAGTACAAGTGTGTTAGTATTAGAATACTACGTCATTTTTTTTCTCGCAGTTAAAAAAACTTAAGACACTAACTGCAAGTTGTTTATGAAACCTAATTTCTTTCATTTGTTAATTTTCCAAGCCCTTACACAGGACACGTTCACAGGACTCCTGGAGCCCATCCCAGGGCAAGGTACACCACAGAGAGAGCACCAATGAAGTACACGGAAGTTATTTCGGAAAGGAAGAGAAATCTTCCTATATACAAAAATGTAATTATTCTTAAATATACATATAACACAATTATTTAACCCATGTCAATAAGTATGAATGAAATTATCACAAATGTGCTAGGATTTATGAAGGCCTGTACTGTATTGGATGTATTACACAGTGATTAACTCAGCAAATGTCATTATCATTCAAATACTATATGTTTAAATACACAATATGTATTTATAATGTAAATCTTACATTGAGGTATACTGGTACATTTGGAAGAACTTCATTATCACTGCATTTACTTTAATAACATTAACAGTATTTCCAAAGCAAAAGGATAATGTTTAGTCAAATGTTATGCAGTGTTTTTCTTTCATCTATTTCTTTCATCTAACTTTTACTCTACGTCTTTTCCCACTTGGCATTTTCATTACTTACTACAAAGAAAAAAATCCCAAAGTTTCGGTTTTCAGTCTGTGAGTTCTCCATAACAAGCTCAGGCAGGTCAAAAGAGCAGCAGAAAGAAGCTGTCATGGAAGCAGCAGCATCCTCCTCTAGCAGCAGTGATGCTGCCCCGACACCTGCTACGTCTGCTAGCAGAACTTCTCCAACAACCCCTCCTGCTTTAAATGAGTCAGACCACCAGTGGCATATTGCCAAGAGATGTTCTCCTTTCTTGGTGTGAAGGATTTGTCACATCGAATGAAGTGCCTCGTGTGCTTGCCAAAAGAACTTAAATTCTGGAATTCAAAAACTCCCCACTGAACTTCAAGAAGTACATTGAGGTAAGTTAAAACAAAGGTAACAAACATTATCGTTATTTGGTTAAGGTATTAAGCATTTAACACCTTTAACATTAATGTTTTTTTACCATTAATATTAACATAATGTTGTCAGTGCTGTGACTGTAAACCTAAAGTTACGCAGGCTTCTTACCAGCCATGCTGCATTATGCATTTTGGTAACATTAACTTTAGCTAGCAGTAGTGGTTGAGAAAAAGGACCAAAAAGCATTAAATGACCAAAACATCCCTAGTAAAAAAATGACCAAAAACAGTAATAAAATGACCAAATCATCCCCATTTTAACATTTTTAACATTAACAAAACATTATGTTAACGCCATGACTGGGAATCTGCTGGTGTCTCTGGGATTAATAAAGTACAATAAATTTAATTATGTAGGCTATGTATTATGCTGCATTATTGATTTTACTAATGTAAACTTTAGCTAGTTATAAATAAAGATTAGAAATGTGGCTGCAGTGGTGAGCAGCTAATGCGACCCACTGGTCAGTTGTAGCATAAATTTTTTTTCTTTGTAAAAACATTGAAATGAAGTTCAGTACATTACTGATAATCTTTTCTTTAGAACTGCATAAAGTTAATTAGATGTTTAAATTACAGAAGACTGTTCAACTTGCTTGTGAGATAATTTTTTACTAAACATAATATGAGACAATATAAGGATTGTCTGTGGCATGCTATATCAGGGTAATGAGTAAAACACAAAAATGTAAATTCCACGGTCTTTATAGCTATGCACATTAATCATGAAAGTAATCACAAACCTGCCCACAAACTAGGGCTTCTTAGAGTTTAAAAAATTGTTGATGAACATCAGTTGGAAATTGGGAAGAGGCCTGCTACTCAGCACTGGGCAAAGTAAATGTAATTATGACTGTTAGTATTTCTGACTGCGTTTAAATCAAGGTGTTAAGGTTTTAATCATGGACATATTCCTGAATGGGCTTTTTAAACGAGATACTTCTACTTTTACTTTTAAGCACATTTATTCAAAAATTACTTTTGATACTCAAGTACAGTTAATAACATACTTTCATACTTAAGTAATATTACCATGGGTGACTGACTTTTACTTAAGTATTTCTATAGTAAAATGTCTAAACGTTTGCTTAAGTGTAGCTTTCAGGTACTTTATACAGTGCTGCATGACGTGAAACAAACACTTCTCACATTTACAGAATGTGTTTGTCAATATCAAAAATGGAATTTTGGGAAAGACTTGGAAGGAAGTGGAAGGAGAGTTTATCACCTGGCATAACGTGCTGTGTGTAATGCACTGTAAATACAGCACTCTGTCTCCTCTAATTACTCCCCTCCAGGGCCTGGACAGATCCCTGCACTTCGCAATGCACTTTAATCTGATTGCTGTCTCTCACACGGGGAGAGGACCTAGACCCCCCTCCCTTGCCCCCGTATCGAATCTAGGCTCAACGAATAATATTTTCCACAGATAAAGGTTTCAACTCCTGGGTTAAAAGTGACTTTTTCGATGATAAATACAGCCAAAGTAATGTATTTTCACACTTACACTTCTTGTCTCTTTCTGTCTCTTCCCTTCTGTACCATTTCCTGTATGCGCAGTTTGGCCAAAGATATTCGTAAATTGCATTTTTCATTTGATGTCTGTCATTTTAAGATTGCCAGTTCTCTACTTGCAAAACTTCATTATGACATTATAAAGGAAATGCAGTGAGTTGTGAAAACGTCTTGTTCATGTTCTCAACATGATCACAGTTTGTGTTACTGGTCAAAGTGTGCTCACTGAATGCAGGCTACTCTTGTAAGGAGATTATATATTTGAAATTCAAACGAATGATGTTGCCAAGGATTAAAACTGGATGAATACTACTGCTACTAATCTCTCTGTAGTACAGTAAACCCTGCTGCTAGCATCCAGCAAGATAGCTGTTAAATGACCAGTCTTAAACAGCTTAATAATGTAGAAGTTATTCAAAAACATTAAGAACAGGTCTTTTCAAAAGACCAACACAAGCAGGGAGCATTCATTTCCAAGATCTTGTTGGTTTAGAATAATCTGACATGGCATAAAACTCAAAAGTACTGATTAACATTTTAATGTGTTCGATTATGTTTAAAAATATTTACATTTATTCTTTTTGCCAAAGTAGTTCATGACCACATTAGTTACCCAATGACTAATACTGCTTAGACAGCGAATAAAATTAATTTTGACCAGGGTTCACTGTCTCTTTCACACGCAGTTTAATTAAAGGACACGTTATTCTTTTTTCATGCACAATGTCCTCCAGCAATTACCCATAAAAAGGAAGTCCTCTTGACGTTTTTTTTTCGCATCTCTGTAATTGCAGAAGAGCAGAAGACATTACCACTTGGCCCCTGCCGTCCAGTGATGATGCCACAGAAACAGGGACTGGTAAAAGTGCTGTCCTTCCACAGTCTTTCGTACGCTGGTCTCCCATGCCCTGCCCGCCCCTCCCTGGGCTCATGTCTGCCTGTGCCCGGCTGTCAGGGGCCATGGGCCGGCCTCCATCTCGCTATTTGTCTGCCTGAAGCCGTTTCATGCTGCACTGTGACATTTGTACACAGGAGTGCAAACCATTGGGTCTTTATGCCTCGGAAATGTTAAAGGCCTGTTTTCATAAGCCATGTTACAAGCAGGTCTACTTTTAAAGAAGAGGGTCAATGCATCCAAATAAAAATACACTGCCCCCCCCCCTTTCTTAATTTGCTCTCAAGCATTTTCAAATATTGCGCAACAGAAATATGTTAAATGAGCTTCAGATTTCCGAAATGATACCCATTTTGTAAAGACTCATTAATACTTCTGCAATGACACACATTTAATTCTTGTCTTTCATACAGTAAATAATTTCTTCTTGCTCAAACTTAGTCTGTCAAAATCAATTTCAAACACACATACTGCTTGCCATCTCCCTACATTTCAAACCTATCAGCATGAAATTCAAAATGAGTGACATTACCAATAAAAGCTAGCATACAAGACTAGTTATACAAGACCGGACCACCATGCATCACAGCAGAAACCTGCCAAAACATTGAGTGTAAAGAGTGGGAATCCGACTGTGAAATGCCATGCAATCGATTGTATTTCCTTGCATCTCCATCTAATTGTCTTTTCCCATTAGCCTGTGACCAGCGGCTGGCAGACTTAGGAAATTTCCTGTGGCAGACGCTCTGCATTTCAATGCCTGCCCTTGATAGACTTATGACAGATGTCAAGGCTCCTGTTGAACTGGCACATTCGATCACATAGCCTGGCTTCACACATCAGCATTCTGCCGCTCTGAGTCTGGCAGACTTGTGTAACCCTATAACACAGCCTCACCCCTGCATCCGTCAGTCTCCAACTATTACCTTCGACAGCCATCACCTGACCACTCTGTGTTGCAAATGCAAATGCAACGAGGCTTGCGTTTGAATCCTAATACATTATTCTGGTAGCCAGGAGGACAAACACGCTTGCGCTACAAAGTGAAACTACACCTTAGACACCATATTAATTATTCACTTAAAAAACCCACAGAACAGTATTATTCTACAAGAATACTATTAGCACTACTTAAACACCATAAATGGTAGTCTTCTTGCAGCAAAACTGATGTCACATACAATAACTGTAACCTGATGGAAAGAATGCAGCAAACTGAACAGTACAAAAATCTGATCACGCACAGTATGCTGAAATGGTGTGTTTACTGCAGAGCTCAACAACTCCAGTATGGAAACATATGTCAGTAATAATGTATAAAAGTGCACTAAACACTGAGTATAGCCTTAAAGACCTGCTTATAGTATATAAGATACAATTTATAGTAGTTCTTTTATGGTTTGTTCTATATTCTCATCTCTTCCGTTCTGTGATGGTAGTACAATATGTGTCCTGGAAGCACACTGACAGGAAGCTCAGAGTGAATATTTTAATCCAAACTGTTTGATATAACGAGTAAAGGGATAAAATCTGCAATGTGCATATCCGACTTCTAGCTCCTAACTACAACTGAAGAGTTTGGGTAACGCATTCCATATCATGCTCAAGAGACTGCTGTTGGTTACTGTTAATCACTTTTCTTTAAAGAACATTCCACAGCTAAACGACGGCAAACAAACCACAGAACTAGATTTGCCACGTTAGAATTCTCATGTTTTGTAGTTGCCGGTTTTATTGATTACAAAAGGAGGCAGCTTTTAATTTTACATTCCCTAAAATAAAACACACAAACTGCCGAACAGCTTGCAGAGAACAGGTGGTACAGTTTATCTTGAGCTGAAAAAGTGTTGCATTAGTTTGCTATTATACAGTGTTATATTACCAAAGCAATAATATAATGATAAAATAATTGTTTTTATGATAATCCAGCTAAATTTCTGACACTTATTATCTTAGTTGCGATAGATCAACAGTTCAGTCCTCTAATGTTTAGTGCATGACACTTTGTTTCAAATTATTATTTAAAAGTACATTATAATGTTGCCAATTACTTATTCCTACACAGTGTAAAAACATTTTAATGGATATAAAGTGTAAAAGCCATTAATGTGCAAAATGTCCAAAAAAAATTATTTGTTTTTAGCAATCTGTTGTGATGATGTACGTTCTGCCTACGGAGTGCTTATTGCTGATTATTAAATTCATTTATTTATTAAATCCTCACATTGCTTTTAATGTACTCAAATGGTATACAACAGTGTTTAATGACTCACCAGGCCATAAATCGGTACAAGAAGGTAATATCAATGAGTGAAACGAGACCATTTAACTAAAAACAGAAAACAAGCTGTACTTTTTTTTAATAATGAAACCAGGCATTCTGTAAGATCTTTTTGTGTTTTGTTTTGCTCAAGGAGTTTACTCAGCAGGTAGCACTGCTGCCTCATACCTCTGTGTGTGCGCGTGTGCGTGTGGTTGACTTTCCCTGGTGCACGTGTTGGTTTGCTGTAGATGCTCCGATTACCTCCCTCAGTGAAAAGGTATGCAATGCAGGTAAGGTGACTCTGAGTTGTGTTTGGTGTGTACTTTGTGTTGTCTTATGCGTCGTACTGCCTGAATAGATATGGATAAGTGGTTTGAAAATGAACAGATGAGTATCAATAAGGGGGTGAAGGTAAACCTGTTCAAGTAAACTGACCTTACACGAAGAAGGTGAAAAGTGCTTCTCACTTGCATGAAGACACACAGTCAAGCCTGAACTCACCATTTGGGGCGGCTTGTGGACTTCACCACCGGAGCCATTCCATCTCTATACAGGCTCTTGGTCTTGCTGAAATTTACGATATTGAAAATCACCCTCTGAAAAACAAAACAAAGCAAATGAATATGAGATTATTAATTAGTATTATTGTTTACACTTGCTTTGAGTTATTCAAAAAACTGCGCATATTTTATCTCAAGTCTGAAGGATATTAAATGAATTGCGCTGATCAAAGAATTTGTACAGTAATTTCCATTAAATTCCTAGCTAGCATTTTATACATGCACACTAGATACATATTTTTCAAAAATGCTTCTGTAAAAATGGAAGGACCTGTGATAATGTTTAATGAAATAAATGAGCAAACTAAAACTTCTGTTATTTATTCACGTGTAATCAGTGGGTTGGATTACATTTTCCTGATGTCCCTGCAGAACTACTGACTACAATTTCACTCTGAAAGGAGTGCTTTCATGCACAGCATTTACGCATATGACAATTACAAAACAAAATACACTTCTGCTACTAAAAGCTCTGGGTCACAGTGAGCAATCAACACTACTGAAAACATGCAAGGAACTTGCATTTAAATGTTTATTTTCAATCACTATCTAAATAGTGATGACATTTGACCTTCATTCTAAATGTTTGGAGTGTCTTACAGAAGCGTTTAAAAAGATAGCTCTCAATAAAAATGCTTTAAACAGCCCTGCATACAGGGCATGCTACTTTTGCTTATTGTTAAACCGAATCACTTATACTCTGCCTCAGAATCTTGTTAATTGAGCTAAATGAACATGCCGTAAGCAAGAACTTAATTTTATAAAGATTTATATCCATAAAATATTCAAACTTTGGTTGGGTAATCATTTAGATTGAATAAAATCCCCGTTAAAAAAGCCAAATTACAACTATACTTTACAAACAGCATATAGACTAAGGATCTTTACCAAAGCACCAACTACACTCAATTATGTTCATGTTGCTTATCTTTGTGGGGTTCGATCAGCCCATTCCAGGCATGGCAGGACACAAAGCAGGGTACGCCCTGGACAGGCACCTACTTAACACTCACCTATATATTCAAGCACTTGGGGCAATTTAGAATCGCCAAACCTACATATCTTGGATTTGTGAGTAAGTAAACAAAAACGCACCAAGTACACCCACACATGCACAGGAAGAACAGGCAAAATCCACACATTCACTAGCTCTGAACCATGTACGACAAGACAGCAATACTGTTAAACTGTTTACGGTCTAACATTATAGAATAAAGTTAATCCAAACTTAACCAATTCCTAACATATAATGAACAGTTTAGAGACGTTCTAAAATTCTCTTCATTCATCAGATGATCAAAAAGTTAATTCTTTTTTTTTCCTGTACTACATAATAAACACTGGATAATTCTCTGTTCCCTACCGAGTAGTAAAGTACCTAACTTTCTGCTTTGGTGTAAATGACTACGCTCTTCCATCAGAGGAGTGCCTGTTGGCAAGCCTTTTAAATGCATTAGCTGTAAAACGTGGTTAATGTAAGTATCCATTAACACGCTACTTCCTTCTCTTTTAAACTATTCAAAAAGCATTTCTCACAAGTTAAAATCAACAACACAATTGTATTTATGAAGATTGTTGGCATTACTTTAAGTGTCTGTGTATGATGCAATTTTTACGCAACTATATGCAGAACGGCCTACTTTGTTGCACAGTTGATGCGTATTCACAGCCGCACAGAAGAACACAATGGAAGCTTTACACCAAGCACACTATGCTTCTTAGCTGGACGTGTATTGATGTGAACGCCACAATGATGTATGGGAAATTTATTCCTCACTATTTTCCCCCATTATTTTTCAACTGCCGCTTATACAAACATTTTTGCAGTGGTGTGGAGTTTGTCTTGCAGCTCAACACATTAGACAGGATACACCTCGCGTATCAGCACGCTGCTGAGCACTCACCCACACACGTACGCATGTTCACGCACACGCACGCACGCACATTAAATCACGCAGTCACAGATTATGAGCAATTCAAAGTCATATATCTACCTTGAGTGCATTCTGGGTTGCAGGCGAATCATCACAAGGCTGCTAGTAATTTTTCCAGCAGAAATAATTAGGTATGTGAATAAACTGTAAGGAAAAATTAATTTCTGTGTATATAACACAATATAATTTTATATGAAAAGTAGGATGACAATATAGAGTAATTTTAATTAACTAATGTGACATTAAATGTTGTGTGTGTGTGTGTGTGTGTGTGTGTGTGTGTGTGTGTGTGTGTGAAATCAGATAATGGTGAAAATGTAAAAAGTTTAGTTTTCTGTCTCATTCAAATGGCATATCTAAAAAATAGGAACAGTGTATAACCTACATGCTGTGCAGTTTATCTGGGTAAAAGATGTCACTAATAACTGAGATTTGGTCTTGTTTCCTGCGTACATGAGGCTCCCTGGGTATCATAGGCCAAAGCTGCAGAGAGGACTGAAAACCAAGAGCACACTAACAGGAGAAGGTTTGTCTTTACTAAGTGCACAGGAGTTACCCCTGGCATGCGTGTCATCACCATCATCATCATCATCATTATTGTTGTTGTTACTGTGAGAGACATCAAAGAAAGTACTGTACTCACCTGTTTGCAATGACTACATTTACTCAAATTAAAAAGTGACAAATATGGAGCGTACGTCACGGACAGGCCTGTTCACAAAATGTCACTTGTACAATCGATGCAATAAATGGAAGCGAGAGAAGCAAAAAGTAATTAAACAGTTAATTTTAACATTTAGCAAACACAAACTGGGTGCTCGTATTAGCAAATAATTCATCAACAGGAAATTGATCCGCAGGAGATGCCACACGACTGCAGGGTAGGGTAGTGTTTTAGTACCAAACCCTGAATCTCAGATGTGCTCTTCATGAGTAACTGAAGACTTTAGAGCTTCTTTATAGGGAAAACTAAAGGAAATGTGCTGATAAATAATTAATGGAGTATTGTAAAGGGTTATGAAAATAAAAAATTTAATTTCTTGATTAATGGTTACTAAACATTTTGTATGGTCTGGGCAGGAACATAATATTTGAAAGGAAAAACCAGTCTAGATGGACAGAGTTTGTTAGTTTGGTGGAATGGCTGTGATTATTTTTGAACAATATTATTAATACATTATTGCTGAGAAGGAGTGCAAGGGATAGCTATTGAGCCACTGTATTGTCTCCCCTTTATCCGTGTGTATTTTTGCAACATTTTCATAGCATATTTTTCACTGTATATACTTATGATACATAGTGCAGCCATGGACTTTGTACATTATCCAACTGAAATCTGATTGCAAAAAACAACACTCCAGTAACAGAGGTGTTTACTCAGATGCCTCTTATCCAAGATGCATACTTATCTCAAGGACAATGTGGACCGTGTTAGTTTTAGAAACATATAAACACTACAAACATATAAACACTACTTACTGTGCTACGGAATGTCACCTTTACCATCCACAAAAAGTTTGAAATAAAGTAAGGATGTGTTTTTTATATTTTATTCTCATTATAATTGTTTTTCGGTATTTTATATATTAGTTTCTTTTTACATAGCTAGTTTGGCTTGCGAAGAGAGACCATTACCTTAATCTTAACTTTTAAACATGCTGAGGTGAAATAAGTAATATTGTCAAGGATATATTAACAATGATGTAGCAATATAAAATAAAATTTTTATCTACTGTGTAATTATTATGAAAACACAATATTAGTATAATGCGAAATTAAGATGTTATCCCTGTCTGATTTCACAAGGATAAAGTCATTTACACATGTGAAACTGAAACTATAGACAGAAACAGTGTAGGGGCTGGAGGGGGGGGGGGGGGTTATTAAACAGGTCATATCGACACACACAGGCATATTTTCTGCTCCTAGACAAATCATAACCAAAGACTGCATATGGTAGCATACAAGGAATGTATCCGCCAAAGCCTGAATTTAACGGATACATTCACAGCTAGGTAATATAACACCCTGTACTGGAAAATGCAGATAGCTTTACTTCTAGGAATCAGATTAAAATCGGTTCAGAATAAAAAAAAAAGACGAATCACCACGCAAGTAATGACACCCACTGATAGACCATACCAAATTACAAAGTAATTCCAGCTAGTAGATGTTGCATGTGAGCTATTAAACTATCCAATAAAATCCCTTCCCTCATCCACCCCCCCACCCCACACACACGCATGCACACGCACGCGTGCGCGCACACACACACACACACACACACACACACACACACACACACTCCCCACCACAAAAGCGGGGATTGTGGCCTTCTGATGCAGACCTGGGTAAAATGACATTTAACTGATTTTCAGGCTGGCAGCAGGCTTCTGTACCATGGAGATAAGCCCATTGCTGCTGGCATTTCAATTACACTTTACTGCCCTGCACATCTGTTGCCAGCCTACTTTCAGCTTCTCCCCAGGCAAATACATCCTCATTCTCTGCCTTACATCACTCTTTTTTCTCCTTTCTCAGAATTCACATTGTCTTATTTAGTGGTTATGTCTCATGCCTGTAATCTATTTTTTAAGCATGTTTAACTCCCGTTGGGGGTGGGGAGGGGTTACTCCACACTGTACTACAGCAGGTATACAAGGCTTTTTTAGTGATTGATATTAGGTCCCTCATCTTGTGTTATAATGTAGGGGAAAAATTAAAAATATAAAAAAAATTAATAAAAGCAAATGAAACAGATCAGAGAATTTGGTAAAAAGAGAAATGGGCAGCAAGCATTGTTATGATAGTCGGTAAAAAAAAATAAATAAATAAATAAAAAATAAATAAATAAAACCGTTATGATTTTCAAAAGAATTAAAGTAACATAGTAAACATTACCCAGCGGTAGCTGCATTAAAGGCAAAACGATAATATATTATTATAGTTAACTGAGAAAATTAGTGACGCCACATTGTGCAATTGTAAAAATAAACCACCACTCACTTGTGATGTGAAGGAGGGTATTTGTGTCATATTCAGATGTGTTCGTATCAGCGATTAGCCTCAAGGAGCTTTCTGGTGTGCTTGTAGTCACAAGTTTAACGGGCAGCTGCTGCTTAGCCGCAATGCCGTTTCAGTCAGACGTGTCAACACGACTGCTGTTCCAGACTCTCACGGCTGAAACGAGTGTCTGTGGAAGGGGGGGGGGGGGCACGGGGAAGGGGGTGGGGATGTTCTGGTGAGGGCAGAGTATATAAATA
>JABJVR010000026.1:142385-178565 GCA_025773905.1 Chitala chitala
CCCCCCCCCCCCCCCCCCCCCCCCCCCCCCCCCCCCCCCCGCCCCCGCCCCGCCCCGCCCCCCGCCCCCCCCCCCGGGCCCGGCCCCGGGGATGTGCTGGTGAGCTCCTCTTCTCTCACTAATTAACTGGTTTGTTTGGCACACGCCGCCTGAAGCCCTCTCCTCAGACGGGCACTCTCTCGTTCGCTTGCCGCGGCGCGCCTTCCGCTCTCGTTAAAGCAGCGTGTTTACACGGGGCGCCGGTTTCGGGAGCGTTCTCCCAGTGACAGACCACTGAGCACTGTCCTGTTAATTTAATTACGCATTTAACTGTTAAAACATAGGAACTCCGAGGCTCTCAGGTGTCATTCCAATGGCATGTGTCTTCTTCTACTTCTCAATCACTTTCAAGGATTAAACCAGGTGGGCAACCCAAGCACAGTGTCTTTCAAATAATATCAATACAACTCAAGGTTTAATATGCTGTGCATTGAAAATATGACCTTACGGAATATTTGAACTCACAACACAAATGCAATATTTGGAAAATGTTTACTTGCACACATTATCATACAAGGTGCATCCAACTACACTGGCACTCGAAAGGAATTTCTCAGATGCACATACTATTCTGGTATTTACCAGCTGTTTTTCAAGTGTTGGACGCGTCCTGTACCTTCTGTTCACTGAAATTACCAAAAAAAAAAGACCATTAGTCACTAAAAAACACAAGAACTAAGACTACTAAATCAATTTGCATGATGACAGTACCTAAAACAAGTGTGATTCCAACTGACGTTATGACCTGCACACGAGGAAATGGTCTGTATGCTCAAAAGACAAAAAATCATTAGGTGTACTCAATACACCATCTACAATGGAAGAGACCGCAGCAAAGAATGCATTGAAAGCAGCACCTTTACATGCCTTTAAAAAATCATTACGATGTGAGGAGGTCGTAAATAATAAAGGACGACAGTCGCACATGTCCTGTCTTTACAGTCATTTTTGGGATACATTTCAGTATGTCCAACAAGAACCTTTGAGCAGTTGTGATGAAAAATTTATAAACCACACCGACATAAAACTTCCACAACACAGTATTCTTTTTGCAAGTGTACTTCCTGCATACAGTAAATTAACTAGTGCTTAATTATTTTAGATAATGAACAATTAGCAGGCATTCTAGTAATAGAAAATGACTGTAAAATTTAATCACACAAATCATTTGGTCTAACTATATCTTAAATTTTATAGTTCAATATAAATGCATACAGCTTTTGTCAATAGATACAACATTAGCCATTGGGGAGGACAGTGAATTTGTCATTAAAAACACTGTTTTCTCACTTTGAATATGCAGCATCTGCTTATTAAGCATTTAAAAATACACTTTTAAAATATACTTGTGTATCGTCAAAATAATGATGAATATCCAGAGAGCACAGATAAATGTTAACACTGCAGAGAACAGGGGTCCCAGAGTGGTGTTAGGTGGCAGGATTTGTGCTTTAGAATTCAGTCCTGCTTGCTGTGGTGCACAGGGGCAGCCTGTAACAGCACAGGGGATCCCTCCACCATCACAGGCAGCCTGTAACAGCACAGGGGATCCCTCCACCGACACAGGCAGCCTGTAACAGCACAGGGGATCCCTCCACCATCACAGGCAGCCTGTAACAGCACAGGGGATTCCTCCCCTGTCACAGGCAGCCTGTAACAGTACAGGGGATCCCTCCACTGTCACAGGCAGCCTGTAACAGCACAGGGGATCCCTCCCCTGTCACAGGCAGCCTGTAACAGTACAGGGGATCCCTCCCCTGTCACAGGCAGCCTGTAACAGTACAGGGGATCCCTCCACCGTCACAGGCAGCCTATAACAGCACAGGGGATTCCTCCCCTGTCACAGGCAGCCCAACCTCATTGTCAATGGCAGCTTTCGTGTTCCTCTTTGGCAGCCTTTGATCACTTCATGACTTGCGAAGCAGTGCAGGCAGACCAACACCAGTGAGCTGCAGAGCCTCGGGCGATGTAGAGGAGGGCAGGTAAGGGGAACGGCGGGCCCGTTGCCAGCACGTTCAACCTTTAGCCATCATGCTACCTTCCCCAAATTTATTTCACCTCTTCTGTCATGAACAGCTGCGTTTTCCTGCACTGCAGACCGTGGACCCAGATGGTGGATGTGCAAGACGTGACGCAGCAAAGCAACGCGGGCCGTATTCGAATTGCGATTTAATCCGACCGCTGGAATAATGGAAATACAGCACTAAGGAGTGACCCGCACGACACTCAGAAGGGAGAGCTGGTCTGATATACCGCTAGCATGGTGAGAAATCATGAATGGGATCTGTTGCATCAAAAACACGACATCGGATATTAAACAAACAAGGCTTTATCTGTGCTTTTCCAGTCACACGAGGAACGTGTCGCAGAGGGAAACCAAGGGAATCTGAACGCTGATTTGTTTTGAAAAGAAAAAGCTGTGCATGTGCTCCTTTTTATTCACTATTGATCACAAGCTATATAAGCACTTCTTAAATGTCAGGTTTTTATTTCACCTGTTTTTGGGAAAAGGTTTTATTCAAATGTGTTTTTATTCATGCCGTGCCACAAAAGAAGGGGGGGATAAAAAAGAGATTTTTTTATAAAGATATCTGATTTCTGAAAACAGAGGGACATTTTAAAAGCAGTCTGAAGCCCTTCGTTTGAGACATTCGTGGGGTTTTGTGTGTGCCCGCTGCTCTCTGTGAAGGGGTCGCACGAGAAACCAGCGTGGCAATGCACAGCTCTTACAACTACAATTAGTCATGTCTTCTGAGCACACTGAGCTAAATTTCCTGGACTGCAGGTTGTTGAGACAATTTTTTCGCTATCCAAGACATACACATTAGTAATTATCCTATTTTTGTAAAACACATATATGATAAACTTCAAATGTATGCAAGCAGATTATTATGGGAAAATAAGTTATGTAATTCATGAAGGGTGTTTTATTTATTTCTGCACGACTATGGCAGCTTTGGTTAATATATCTGAACGTGTGGCTGGTTTCGTTGCACGGGTCAGTGTAATCGCGATTAAAATCCAAAGACCCTGCCATTTCCCATCTACTTCACAGAAACCTTAACAGGGGTCTACAGGGCACACCTCTACAAATCCTTCGGCTCACTGGAATGTCACCTCTCCCACCTATTAGCCCATGACTGGCTTCTCCATTGCCTAACATTACCCAGATAAGAGTTTCCTGAAATGCACCTCTGCACACAGGCAGAGTCCCGCTTAGCCGTATGCGTGCCTGCATGCGTCGCAGCTGCACAAGTGAGGAGCACGCTGAGACACACTGACAGGCACAGCTTTTAGTCACCTTGGCAGGAGAGAAAAGCCTGTGTTCTAAATATAAAGCACAATCTCCAGTCTCCAGAGAGGGGCCAGCCTTTTATTTTTTAAACCGGTGAATCATTTTAGAGCCCCTATCCCCCGCCCACTCTGTTGCTCTTCTATGATTTAGAAGTGCTGTGGCTCCAACAGGTCTGCTCAGCGAACGGGGCCCCGGCGAGCGCACAGCAACGTGACTCCGCTGCCAGGAGCCTCCTGAACGCCGTGCATGTGTTTCCAGTGAAGAAATGAATAAACCAAATTCAAGCCTGCCTCTTAAAGCGCCCCTTGCTTTGAAAATTGCAAAGTTAATTTGCTCAGCCTAGCAGACCTCTCCATCTCTTGCAGCGCTTTTCGCTTGCGTCCCCTGTCAAGCCACTCCGGAGCGGTGAAATTGTCAGGAGTGATGGATGAGTATCAACCTTCTGCTGTCTTCCGGCCTGCTCCTGGGAGATTTACAGGGCCCTCTGACTACCAGGCATGAAAACCAATTCTCTCTTTATCTCTCCACCACCCCCACTACCTTGCTTGCCTCCCTGTGTTCTCTCTTTTTTACTCTTTTCCTTATATTCTTTTGTTTATGTCTGTCCATTTTCATTCAAGAGACGGGTTTAGTTCCAAAATACCGTCAGACAAACACACACCCACCTGACGACATACACACAAACAGCGTGGTGTGTACGGGCTATCTACCAGTGCTGCGGCACAATATTTCCCCACTGGCAGAAATGACTTTTTACAGACAACCCATTTGTCTTTCCTGGCCCCGCCCTTTCCCATCCTACTTCTCCACAGGCCAAATCTCTGTGAATATCCATCTGCGTGTTATAATTATAGCATCAAAAAGGTGCTGGGCTAATTGTGCTCTCAAAATAGTAATTGCTTTATTATCGTGACTATTTTTGTGCACATAATGATCGTTGGAAGGCATTATGTTAATGCAATTAAACGGTTGCATTATTTTTCTTCCCGTTTTAATTGAGTGTATTTTGCACCGACAGCTCTTGAGATGGACAACGTTGCACCTAAGGAGAGTCACGCCTAAAACATCCTCAACATTTATGCACATCAGAGTCGTTAGGCATGATAAGTTTCTTAAGTCAACTTCTATGTAATGGTGCCTACTGTGAACATGTCTTTGCTGACTATAAAATTGCTTGTATTTTGTGACTATAATGTAATTACTAAAACTGAGT
Organism: Chitala chitala; assembly: GCA_025773905.1. Lineage (NCBI taxonomy): Eukaryota > Metazoa > Chordata > Actinopteri > Osteoglossiformes > Notopteridae > Chitala > Chitala chitala. Next base: position 146,933 of record JABJVR010000026.1, read on the forward strand.
AACCCGACTGAATTATATGATTACTCATATAATATGTTTTTGGACAGAAAACACAAGTTGTCATTATTACCTGTAACATATTCAGCATTGCAATGAGCACATTTACACCAGAGTAAGAGCTGAAGTGTACCCTCAGAGCAGCTTAGTTCTGACACAAAGTGAAAGCACCAATCAAATGGTTTCTTTGGTTATTTTTAACTGCGCTCATGCAGAATTTGCCAGCTGTCAGACCAGGACTCTCTCCAGGTTGGTCTGCAATGAGGAAAACAGACTGAATTTGCCATTACGCTTCTCAAACATATGAACTTATGTTATACCAGCATGATCAAACACACAAGCTGATCTGTGCATTGGCCTTCGGATCTTTGTAAACTAAATACTGCTGCTGCCTTGTATTGTTTTGATATTATTTATCGTATTATTATACAAATTCAACTTCAAGTCTTATCGACCTCTGGGAAAGTGGCCAATGATATTGCTGAGTAGCAGATGGACATTGGAGAGGGCCAATCTGGCTCAGCTCTCGAAGTCTATTGTTGAGCGTGAGGGTTGTGTCAAGTGCTTTTTGATTTAGCCACTGGCAACGTTTCGGTAGACAAGTAACAGTAAGCATGAAAGTTAATACGTTATCTTTTTTTTTTTTTTTTTGCCTTTTTTTCCTGATCTGCATTAATTACAATACACCCCATGGTCAAGACTGACACACTGCCAAAACCTACAGGGCAAAATATGAGTCATTTTCAGATTAATAATGCATCACTGTCTGAAGGGTAAGTGCCAGCATCTGAGACTAAACCCAGCATCCTGGCTATAAATAACACCTGCAGAGAGCAGTTCAGCAACTTACAGCCAGCAGGTGCCCTGCCTCAATATCATGCCATACATATCTATATGCAGACAAATAAATTAAAAGTCCTGGGGCTCACTATGACCACCAGTGTCAGCGTACCCATTTATTGGCATGTGACCACTGCAACGGTCTTTAACCTTGTCTGTTTCAACAAAAATTAGCGCAGTTATGTTGTGTTCTTAAAGACATCCCTACATCAACATCTGTTTAAAAAATGTTCAGAAACTTGAACTATAATTCAAAATCAATAACTGTTTCTGACAAAGGATCGATAAACATACAAAAGTAAAAGATAAACAAAAAATTATGTAGTTACAAGAGCCCATTCTGCCCCAAAATATTAACTGTGTAACCGCAGACAAAAAATATAACAGCTGGGAACAGAAGACAAAACCTACAGTCAACAGTTCCAACAAAAGGGGAATCCTATGGCATTACAATGCTGACAGTTGTGCTGCGTTAGCAGGAAGTGATGTCACAGGTCAATGTTTTAATTCAGAGTAGTCCCAAGGGTATGTTGACCCTGCAGCCTTGCAGGATCAGCAGCCGCTGCTGAGAAATCTCAAAATGAGTAGCTTAACGCTCCTGAAGAATATCAATCTTGCTGCAGCGCAACTCTCCCATCCACAATATAACAGCCTCATTAATTAACCACCCATAAGAGAAAGGCTCAGGTTTTTGCCTGCTTTATTTAACCCTTCCTTATGTTTGTAACATCCTGCTTAGACAACGGGTGCAGCTCCATGTGGGGACACAGGTCTCAACTGTTTCCACATTGCAGGCACTCTGTTTTTGATGGAGAGGCTGTAAAAAAGCAATCTCCTACACTGGTGGTTCATCTACATGCACAGAACGCATCTTCACATACGCCTCCGAGGGAGACTGTTAAAACACGGCATGTAGTTTATTACAGAGCCACGCTGGCTGGAGCTCTAAGGGTCTCTGTCTGTCTGCGCTGTGATGGAAGGAAAGTAGAAACACGTTTGTACTAGTACAGGAAAATGCCTTGAGTCTCCAGCAAGGAAACAGACAGGATTTCAGCCCAGCCAACCAATTCATCAGCTTTTACCTAATGTGCTGCAACAAAGAAGTTTCCAAAGAGTGCTAAAGTAATTACAATAATTTATATATATTATTTATATATATACACTTGAAAAATTATTATATTAACAGCCAAAACAAACACAGAGGATCAAAGAGAAGGTGCACAAGTATTTAATAGCTTTTTTAGAATACCGATATGCTATTTTTCTATTGCTATGGACCACAATTCATAAAACACCTAGCTGTTTATGGAAACCAAGATTGCATTAATGCACGAAGTAACCTTTGGAAAATCATCCGTAACAAAAAGTGATGGTATTCTACACTTGACAGATTAGACACTGATAACCATGGAAAAGTACCACACCCTCCATTGATTTTGAGAAACAAATCAATAAACACAAATGCACACAAAACCCAATCACATAACATGAAACGGGACAGTCCAGCAACATTTTTCAGTCACATTTTTTTTACAGATTAATACAGTAGCCATGCAAAAGTGGACAACTCAAATGAAACTGAGGCGGATTCATAACAAAATTAACATCTGTCCTACCTCTGCTTTCTTTCATTATGTCTGATAACATTTTTTAACATGTTAAATTTAGGTGATTTGTTTTATTGTTATGTTTGATGTATATTTTCATGCATTATTTAAAGGAGGAAGAAAAGAAACGTTCAGAGTAATTACAGGATAACTGGAGGGCTGCTTATAACCATACTTCTCTAGGAAAATGGTAAAATCTTGGGTTAGGCCACATACACACACACACACACAGAAATGACAGCTTCATAAAGCTGTTATATAAAAAAATAATAATTTTATGTGTATACTATTGTATACTCTCTGTCTGTCTGTGTGTGTGTGTGTGTGTGTGTGTGTGTGTGTGTGTGTGTGTGTGTGTGTGTGTGTGTGTGTGTGTGTGTGTAAAAGGAACAGTACCACGGTATTTAATCTGGTGAGACAAACACTACAATAAAAAATGTTGTGGTAAAATCTGAAAACAGAACATTTTTTAAAAAGTTAAATTACCTTGAAAACTTTACAATTTAAAAACAAGTATCACTTTGGTTCTCTTTGACCTTTCAGTGCAGCCTTGAAAACCCAGGTTCTATTTTTAATGCATCACTATACCTCACACGCTCCTGCCCAATCAGATGAAATATTTAAATGAGCCAGCCTGGGTTGTGATTGATGGAGAATGTTCTCACAAGACTGTGCTCTCGTGGGCTGGAAAAAACAGGAATCAGTATAATTCAGAAAGTGTCTGAAACATGGAGTCCTGTATGACTCTCACAGAAAAACTACTGGAATAAACTACTGACATAATAGTTTACCAAGATTAATGGTTTAAATATTGTAATTAACGTGTAAATTTGGTGTTCCATTATGTTAGGTGAAAACACTGACATCTAAGCGTGTACGCCATGTTTTCTAGTGATTTGTTTATTTTTAAAAAAAACAGTAAGGCTTATTTTATACTGTGTGTTGTATACTCCAAAACCACAATCCCAAAAAACATGAAAAAGTCACTTAGCTAATATTCTTACAAACACAATCAACGCAATGAAATCAAAGTAAAACATGAAGAATGTTATCGCTGCCCCAGAGGATGCCCACGACTGGGGCATGGCGAAAACGCGGGCCTGTCCAAGGAGGGAGTACATCTGCTAGGGAGAAGAAGCTAATATTGTCACAATTGTGTATCAATAAAAACATGTCAGCCAGGGTTTTGTATCATTGTTTAATAATAATAATATTAAATTTCACATAGCACAAGTTATTAACATCATTGTTTGTTATTTCTGTAAAGGAGACGGCCATATACACCCCACAGCTTTCTCCTACAAAGGCGCACTGGGGATCGCATGGCATAGTGCCAGTGTTTATAACGTATAATTTGACCACCTAAAAGCGGACAGTATAACCATGTCAAAAGGAGTATTGTTCACCATACCCCATATTTTAGATTATAAAATTTTTTTGTTTAATTTTCATCCATAAAATGGAAGAAAATATCTGACCCATGTTTTTTTGTCCCAAATCCAATAAGTTAAAAACATCCATACATGCTCTTAAAATTATGAATGTCATCAGTTAATTAAGATAATTAGATCCAATCATACCATTTCTACTGCACAGTGGCCAATGAGCTCCACCAAATAGGACCAGACAAGAACATTTTCCCCCAAAATATTGATCTTTAAATGTCCATGCCATGACAAACACCCCTTTTTCATATGAAACAAACGGGGATGAAAAAGCAGCCTTTTTATTTAGAAATTTTGTCAATAGTCAGAAAATTCTGAAAATCACAAGTGTATGGCAGGGATTTGAATCAAGCACTGTTAGCACACAATGACAAACTGACTTACGAAGTGTCTGTATAGTCAACATCCTTTTTCCCCCGATTACACAGTCCTCCTACCCAGTGTGGTACAATGTCTGTATCTGAAAATTTTGACTTTTTAAAAAACATGTAAGTAAGAGATTTAATCCTAGTTATTGAAATTTACTTGTACATATAGTTTACTAAAAAGTTCTGGATACATTGTAGATCTGTGGATTCTGCACATTCACAGTCACCCTGATATTAAAAGTAAATTTTTTCTTAGTAGCATAATAAAAGGTGTTTAAATCTGTTAAATAGAGTATCACACGTCTCTGAAAGAAGACTGCAATGTAAATCTGGAACCTAAAATCAAGTTTTTTATTTGTGAATTAAAGGGTAAGAAGTCATGAGTGCATAGACTCAAAGCAATGAGGCAAGGAGACATATCCACGGTCAACAACATGTGCTACGTTTCGCCAACTCACATCTTGAAAACTATTTTTGAAATTTTCATTTAATCTACAGTGTGCACCTGGACTTCTATGTGTTTAAAACTATGCCTTATATCTGACCTTTGCTGTAGTAAAACACTGCTGACAGTACTCAATCTGATGAGAATGATCTGCATCATTTCTTAAAATGGAAATGACATAGACGATTAAAATCTTAAAAATATGGCCGCCATTAGCTAATGAAATTTTTTTAACTGGATAGCAACAAAAATTTTAAGTTGTCTGATAGTAAACTTACTGAAAAATAAAAACAAAAAAAACTTTGAGCACATAAAAAGAGAAGTGTAACTATGTATGTATGTATGTGCATTATCTGTGGTTCACATAGCTGATTTCAACAAAATATCAAGGTCAACTACCCAGTCAAGGTTATTTCCCTTTCAAAGTCGGTAACATCCATATAGCCTAATGAATATTAAATGAATTTTCTTAATAGTTGTTAGGCTGCAATTTAATTCAAAGTCTCAAGATGTCACCACAAGTTCATGCAACATGTTCTAACTTCATAACAAAGGCAAAATTACTTTTCAGCTATTTTTACTGAAATAATTCTCCAACTGTGTGTTTACTGCTATCTCATTCATAATCCAAAGTCACCAGTGAAGTAAATCCTTATGAAGCACAACATTTTTCAGCATATCTTAAATCCAGGTGTTACAGTTGATAAACAGCACATTTTAAATAAATCTAAAACCCAGGTGAGGTCTTACGACAGGTTTGCAAAGTCCTGGGAATCACTGCTCGCAGCTGTATGTGTGCCACTGCGCTTGCATAGCCATTTACATTTACTGCCACTCACAGGGTACAGTTGTTCCTCATTGTTTTAAACATGACTTTATTGAATATCACAATCAATAACGTATCAAGACTTATGTTCTTCACAGCTCTGACGATAAGAATCGACTGCTCCGTGAAATAAAGGAAATCCTGTGGCCAAATTTTTCGCAAAGTGTATTACTTGTGACTGCTCTTTCACCTGTGCTGTGGTGGGAAAGGCAGTCGTTTCTTTGAGCTTTGAAATAATGCCACAGTGAGTTGTAAAGAGAAGAACCAAGAGAGTGCATGCACTACACACGAAGTGTGTAGCGTTGACCTGCTGCAGGCCGCACACAGACCCAGACACGTTAGGACAGTGTTCTCACACATGACAGAGCACAGTGGCACTGGCAAGCCAGGAGTCTGAACAACATGGGTCCACGGGACGTCTATGTCCATCAGAGAAACCACCCTACGATACACGCACACATGCGAATGCATACACGGACACATACACTCACATAAACCTGACAGCGGTAACAAGGCTGTTCCTTTTTAATTCTAATATGGCCAGAGATATAGACTACAGAATCACTGAGGGTGGAGACTCCAGCGTTATCTATGCCAAAAAGGAATAGCTAGAAAAGAGAGTGTCTTTTCACATCAAAAGTAACATATCATAGGCGTGTTAAAAACACAAAGTCAAAAAAAGCGCTAAACAACTCATCAGGAAAGAAAAAAAGAGACCAAAAGAATTCTAGGCTATGGGTACTTTCAGCTGCGTTAAAACAATTCCATCTTCTGCCAGTCACCAAACTAATTATACTGTCACCTCACTAGTGGCAGCTCACCTTTAACCTGAAATAAATGTAGCAACTTACAGTACACAAAAGGAGTAGCATTTTAGTGACTTTAGTACGCTTGTTTTCTTGCACAATATAAATTTTTTGTAGACCCATCACTAAATACAAATATATTATGAGACCAAATAAAAACGTAAAATAATTAAAAAATGAAATACTGTCAATGCAATGCCAAATCCTAAACTTTAATTGAAAAATGTACCATATTTAAAGATGTCTTTCAATCTTATAAACAAAGTAACAAAGGTATTGTAAACACTAATAAAGTATAAAGGAATTCTGTTTATTTGCATAAAAAATTATTAGGGAATGATATGCAATTAACCTTATATATGGCAGCAGGACAAGTATTAAATGGCTTGCAAAGAGAGCAGTAACATAAATAAAACACAGTATATACAACACACATATTGTAACTGTAGCATATCTGCTGAAATAAAGTACTGTACATATAATGCAAAAAACATTATCAATGAAGGATATTTTATGTGTCCGTGACTTGCAGCAACATACACAGCAGCTGAGTACATTTGTGTTCTCCAACTGTTACATGTTAAAATAATACAGATTTAAGACATTTCATTTGACATTGCAGTATCTGACATTTGACCTTTGCATTATCCAAAATAAGACAGTCCATGTTTAACAGAGTCACTGTGCAAAATTATTTTTAGCTTGCTAAGTGGAAAATGATTTTTGCTTTCTCTCACCTATTCTTGATTTTGCTGGACTAATTCACCTTCACTTTGACATATGAAATTATTGTTTTTTGGTTTAGCCATTCTGGATTTTGCTATGCTTGCTTAATTGACGATAATTTACTCCTATTTATAACACTGACTTATTCCCATCTGAGAGAACCATGTTTTTGTTTTCTTTATAATTTAATAACTAGAAGCTTTTTGTCTGGACATTGGAGCAAAACGTATAAAAGCACAACTATTGTTTTGTTGTCACCTATCTGATAATGTGAAATTTTTGTTCGGGACAAAATGACCCAGAATATTCTTCCTATGCTTTTACTTGCTCTGATTTCCTCTGTTTCCTACCTTTATCTTTATGAGATTTCCCTCAACACTGCGTGTTGTTTCTCTTCTCAGCTGAAAGTAACAATGTTTGTATGTGCTTCTGCGTCACCAGTGTGACTTAATGCTTCACAACCAAGATAACAAAGCAGCCAGTACCAGATTAAATATAATTTAATTTACAAAATGTCTGCGAATGTGCCAGAGATGTCTATGCTTACCTCTGAGTGTTCACCTGAAGATTATTGTAATTCTTGAAGTCTTGCTTAATTAAATCTGATCGAAATTAAATTGTAAGGAAGATAAATGTTAACGCTTTGCTATCAAAACTAGCTGTAACTACATTCTTACACAGAACCTTCTTATCCGTCAGGCCCCCGTTGTAATTCCGTAGCTTGTCTCTCCTCCAGACAAACTGCATTATTATACATCATGGACATCTTCTACTTTAACTTATCGACTTGTCCGGAATTTTACAATATTCTGTCCACTCTTTTTTTAAACGATATGCAAATACTGTATAATGCAGCCATATCAATGACGCAGCGTGACTTTGTTGTCCATTTGAATTTCCATGGCAACTGATTACCAGCTTTGTGTCCAGAGGTAACCCAATTAATAAAACGCAGCTGGCTCTAATTGTACTAATTGTCTTATTAGTTTTCTTATTGGCTCAGCTGGGTGGGGCATGTTACAGTGAGATCTACTAGACAAAATATTATGTCAGAGTACAGTAATTCATTTTTGTAATGTATCTTTCCACTCTAGCTGCCTGAGAATGGTAAGCCCTTCAGCTACAGTTTGCTTTTCTTAAAAGGACCAGGGCCTATTTTTGTTTGAGTTTTTCTATAATAAAGTCTTTTGTTTGGTTAAACCCTGCTGTCAGAGCCTTGTGCCTTGTGGCAGACCTCCACCCTACAATCTGGCACAATATTTATATATAAATAACCACATGGCCTGGAGACCACTGGGCTCTAAGTAGTTACTTAGTTTGCTCATAGAAGGAAATTGCATTGTCCATAAGCATCCATTATTCAATACCACCTTTGCTGCAAAAATAGATTTGGCCATCTTTAAAATTTATGATTAAAACTAAAATTATAATACAAATTTTATGACAAGTCCCAATCTGGTTTGTAACCCATGCTAATGTATACAGAAATGGGGTCAGTAATGCTGGCCGGTCATATGACTGGCACTAATAAATTACTGCATCAGCTTATTTGTTTACATATAATAATTGCTCTGATCAAACTGCTGTTTACTAATGATTTCAAGAAAAAAGATGTAGATCACTGTTAAACGATCAACTATGAAAAACAAAGAGATCATCTATCTCTTAAAGATAAAGCAATGTCCAGTAGCACATACGTCCAAGGTCCCATAAAATTAAATTAGAGTTGAGAAATCCTTACTGGCTAACGGGACGTAGCAGATGTTAGCAACCATAGCTCACCTTCCCGCATGTAGCAGATGTAAACAAACCGACTGAGCTGGCAGTCATATAACACAACGGTACATATCTAACCGATAACGCAGTACAGTGCATAATACTTAATAGAGATAATACACATCGATGTCACAGATTTATGTATTTACTGCATATTTTTTAGTTACTTTAATGTGTACTCTCTCACTTACAAAGAAAAAGTTCACTAGGTAACACTCACATGCCTGTGTCACAGGCACCAGCATCTCAGTCTGTATAAGTGATATTCACAAATCGTCCAAATCACCTAACAGACAGCACATAAACCGGATGTTAAGTAATGCGCGACTGTACTGTAAACAGCATGCTCCTAAAATATATGAAATCCACTGGTGGTCAAATATCTTGACAGTGTAAATAATTACAATTTCTTAATAGGTTTTTCTTTTTATGCCTATGATTGTACTAGTTAACTCCACTATCTAGAATGCTACAACATGGCATACAGTACAGTATATTGACAGCTAACAGAAAAAAAAAAAAATCTTCATTTTTTGAATGTGTAAAATTTCGTTTGTGATGCTCACCATCAAAAGATTGTGATGCTCACATTTACTTTAGTGAAACAAAATTAGAAGTGTGGTTCATATCTATCTACGCTTTAACTTATAACTATCATTTGTAAGCAAAGAAACCTTTGTCATTCTAGTCATAAAATAGGGAAATTGGTTTCAGCCATCATGTTTGTATTTTTCATGGTTCAATATTTACGAAAGCATAATGCAACAATAACCGACATTTTCACAGTAAGATTTCACCAAATTGTATGCACCCACAGCTCTTATGCCTGAAAAAAGGAGCATCCCTCTAGGCTCAGACATTTTCCAAAAACATAAGCATTAAGCCCTTTGGACAATTCTGCTGAATCCCTTACTACAACTCAGTCTGAGATTTTTAAGAATCCAGTTTTATTGTTGAACACGTTCAGAAAAGCAGACGAACACAGCAAATTTCATAAGAGCCAGGAGAGGTGTACTGGGACAAGCGGCACATTACCGTTTTGGGTAACGTAGGAACCAGTCGATCTGTGACGCTGGCAGGAATAGGATTCTCTAGTCTCTGTTGACTGACACCACCTTTATACAGCAGGAACAAAAGAGGCCAAGAAGGGCCACTGTGAATTGACTTTAGTTGATTAAATGGTCACTGAGTTGGAAAACAGCCCTGATGCGATCTGTGACCTCACGCTGGACTCTTTTTGCGAAAAGATTAAATGAAAACACCTTCAAAGGAACCTAGGGGACAACACGAAGGTACCAAAAAAAAAAAAAAAAAACGGAGGAGGAGGGTGAACTGCAGAAAGGGGCCCAGAAAGTCACCAGGTCAACACCAATCAGCAACGACAGCTGTTAGAGCCATGCAAGTTAAAACAACGACATAGAAAGTGTCAGTATTCACTGCTAAAGAAACACCCTCGCAGTGTCTTCTGTTGTAGCACTGAGGAACATCAATAACAACAGGCTGTTAGTGGCGGTTCATACCATAAGAGAATGACTTCTACAGAGATCCAGCTACCACTGTTATGGCCTCTAACAGCTTGAGATACCTCCTGCACAACTCAGATTTCACAGCTTAAAATGTACAGTCCTGAAGAAATGTGCATGATGTACTTATTTATGAAATAATTACAGTGGAACCTTGGATTGTGAGTAACTTGGTTTACGAGTGCTTTGCAAGACGAGCAAAAAATTTTAATAAAGTTTAACTTGGTTAACGAGCAATGTCTCGCAAGACGAGCATTTACATTTCAAGTATGATATGTTTTTTATATCATATCATACTTCAAATGAGGTTAGGGAGGTGTGCAAAATGTGGGAAACAGTACAACATTTTGTAGAAAAGCAGCACCCGAATAAGGCCGTAGCAGCGCGAACGATGAATCTGTTTAACTACAATACAGTCATTGTCACATTTCCGCGAAATCCTCAAACGGAGGCAAAAGCTAGTGTCATCCCAGCAAACACAAAACGTTCAAATAATGTTAGCTAAACATCAGCTAATGCTCCCTAAACGTTTAGCTAATGTTATTTGAACGTTTTGTGTTAGCTGGGATTGAAGGGGTTCATGTTAAATACGAACGAAAGGAAAGACATTCCAGTGAGTCAAAAGATGACAGTGAACCTGAAAAGCATAAATTAAGTGAAACCGGTGCTGTTAGTGAAATTTGTTTAAGAGAAAGAACTCCTGAGATTCCAAATGTTCTCATGGAAGGAGATTCTTCTTCCAAGCAATAACTGTCCTCCTCCTCTCCTCCCTCTCGTCTCCCTCACGCCAGCCACGATTCTTTTCAAAGGTAAAGGGCAGGTTGACTTGTTTTATTTTTTACTTTAATACCGTGCATTAATCATTGTTATTTGTTTGCGATATTAGGGACAATAATTTGTACAAAAAAATATCATTAAAAACTTTTTTTTTTGAATGAACATTTTTGAAAGTGTGGAACGGATCATCCGATTTTACATTATTTGTAATGAGAAAATTCGCTTTGATATACAAGCGTTTTGGTTTATGAGCACTGTCGCAGAACGAATTATGCTCGCAATCCAAGGTTCCACTGTATTTGGAAGTGTACGTTAGATCAAGCAACCCATAGATCTAATGAGTTGTAATTAAAATTATACCTTAAAATTAATTTAGCTTAGGTGAAAAAGTTTAAGTCATACATCAAACATTATGCTAAATTTCAATTATTGTCACTCTCAACAAATTGTTCCACATGACGTAGGTTCAACTGACAGCTTTGTAGAAATAAAATTTTAATTGTATCTGTTTATCTGTAAAAGTGATTTGTACACAGACTTGCAATGCATGGCTGACATAGGAATGAAAATATATAAAAGAAAAATTCTACAAATATTTATTTGTGATAGTATACCACGATATCATGTTAAGACTGACCTGTATAAAAATGGATCGTCAAATAATTAGACATTAATCCCATGTATAAAATAAAAGCATATCAATGAAGGATCATTAATAAGGAAATTTTACACACTACTTGTTCATAATTATTTTATAGAGCAAATTTTGTTGTCTTTTAAACACTTTTTAAGATTGGCTTACAACAGATTTCTGGATATTTAAAAAAGTCTAAATTTTGCCATTGTTTCTGGCTGAGCAGAATGTTTCCTTTTACAACACTGTGTCCTGTTAATCAGTGACAGCTTGATCACAAACAGTCTTGTTATAATCAGAGGGAAGAAAGGCTGCAACCTCAAAAGTAATAAACAGTTGTTATGCAAGCTTAAGGAGCTGTAAAATGGCAGGGGCCCAAATAATGTCACCATGAAGTCTTTATTAGCACAAGTCAGCTGAGTCAAACAGGCTGAGCGCAGGGGATACTCCTAGCATTTAAAGCAAAGGAAATGCAGACGTTGAAGCTTTGTTTCAGGATTACACAAGATTTTCATGCACTCGTAATCCATCCTTATCTGTTGCTAAGATGTTTTGCAGGGACTTTACTTACGGCCTAATGGAAATCTTAAAGATCCATTTGCTCATTCCCTAAATATTCTAAATTATGAAGCGGCCGGATAGACGCTGCACACGCCATCAAAACGAACGGTAAAATATTATACTTTCCTTTTTTTTCTTCAATTTCTTTCCTTTTGAGAAAAATGAAAAGGGAAAACTTTATTACCGGCATAAGTGCTGCCTGTAAATTGTCATGTCTAAAGGTGCCTCGGGACGTGCTACTGTAATGTAATCTGGCAGCGATTCTGTGGAGATTTCTGACAGCAGCAGGGAAGGTGGCTCCAAACAAAGACACCAATTCAAGCCCGTGGCCCGTGTTTTCTTTAACATTCCAAGGTTACACCTTTCCAGGCTAATTGATCTGCAAGTGTTTTAATGTGATTTGAAATGAGCTGCTCTCGTTGCGCTAATAGGGCAGAATTAATCTAATGGCAGGTACAAGAAGTGAGCTCTGTCATTTCCCTCATGACACCGATTTGATGTGAGTAACGAGCCCGCCTGGCTCCTTGACTTCTGGAGAGGCATGTACCAACTACCCCCACCCCCTCAGCCCCCTCCCCGTGCACGCACGCACGCACACCCACACACCCACACACACACACACACACACACAGCTTTCCCTGTCATGTGAGGAAGCAGCATAGGAAAAGGTGACTTTCATGGAACAGCAGAGGGCTGACACAAGCAATCCTGGGCTTAGACAGACCGTAGGAATCTACCCAGAGTGCCCAACTATACTGTGCTGTATATTTTTATAGAGAGCTACAATCTGTAATAGGCTGGACTTAGATATCATTATCTCAAGATAGACTAATCTTCCTCGTCTTGCTTTATTGAGTTGGATAAATATAATATTGGACTCCAATCCATTACCTAGTCTATTTATACAACAGATCCTAATGCATTTCTGTTTGTCCTGGCCTCTGAGTGGTTCTTCAGGCTTCCGGAGCGACAGTGTTATTGTCTTTATGTATCTTTTCCACTCGATTTTAAAAAGATTCCTCTACAGTGACCGTTTCATTTTTGGAAAAAGGTACCGCGAGACAAAGCTCTGGCTGGCTTTGCCAATTCCTCAGTGAGCCATGAGAAGATATATATACATTGCACAATATAAAGTGCAGAGCACTTGCACTGTGTGTCCTGAGAACGAACTAATGCAATTACACAAGTTCAGCTCCTGTATTCTGCATTATAGTGGTTCGACACCTGTATTCAGCATATCACATCATGTGTAACGGCACACATCACATCAAACCTAGGAGAATTAAATGTACATACAGAACACATTCTTCCATCCATGTACTGTACTTTCTCAGTTTCTGCTTTTTATAGTGTCCACTCACATTACTTTTGTGCGCTTCAATTTACAAAAATACTATTGTGCTGTCACTATTCTATAATTTCTTTATTTTTGAAACTTCATCTCTTTCTGAGTTCTGAGAATAGTGCTTAGATCTTCATGGCCAGTCACCTTGAAGCACGAGGCTCCTAAACCAGAGACGAGCCTCTCACTCGTTCTCTTCAGCTTTGACAGGTAGGAAAATAGATCTGCCAGGCATGACAGCAAACAATGACCCGCCCATCAGAGGCAACGCCACTTTTTACAGAGTGTCCCTTTGCCCGTCTGACTGCTCTGTGGTGCCGTTCAAATACAGCAGCCATAGCCAAAGGTTCCCGGAGATCGACTCGGGGAGTAAACTTAGTGCTTGTTTGTTTTGCGAGTAGCTTGTTTGTGCCAGATGTCTGTGGGTAGGACACAGGTGTGGAAAACAACAGAGGAGGTGTCAGATGGTCGTGTGGATGTTATATGGATGGCCTCACTCCCAGCATCCTGCTTTTACTTGACGCTCTGCTGACAGGTACCAAGTCGAAGAATTAAAGTGAAGGGATCACTCCCTCATGACATGAAAGAGAAATGCCCTTGGAAAAAAATACAAGGACTCTTTTGATAGCACTTGTGGTCTTCTTATACAATTCTCACCTTTCATTCTTTCTTTTTTTGTATTTCGGAGGCCATTACTCGATGTGAATTGCATTCAGGTTTCATCCTCTGTTACAGAAGCTAATTGAGAGTGGTAGGCCTATTTCTGCTGTTAGACAAAAAACAGCATATTTCTGCTGTTAGACAATATAACACATACAACACTGTAAACTGCTCTGCTGTAATGTACTATTGGTATATATATTTTTTATTGCAAAATCAGTCTTCAGCTTTTACACTGCCAAGTGCTGAACAATCTTTATATTTATACGAGCAATACGAATCAAAGACAGTATCTCTGCTGTTGCACACAAAATGCTAAAATGCACATATACTGGAAAAGGTGAGGAAGGAACATCAAGAAAGGTAAACATTCCTGTCTGAGGTGTCCACATTAATGCAGGACATTAAGAATGCTGATTCCAGTGTACAATTTGTTAAAGTATCCCATGCCTGGTGACAGGTCTATCTCATTCCAGTAAAAATGAGCTCACGCACACACACACACACACACAAACAGGCGTATTGTACCAGCCATTGGAGATGCTTAATTACTCTACATTATTGAGAACAAAGAAAGCCCAGATAAGTCTCTCTCTCTCTCTCTCTCTCTCTCTCTCTCTCTCTCTCTCTCTCTCTCTCTCTCTCTCTCTATCTCTCTCTCTCTCTCTCTCTCTCTCTCTCTCTCTCTCTCTCTCTCTCTCTCTCTCTCTCTCTCTCTCTCTCTCACACACAACACACACACACACACGAAGAGAAGACAGGCAGGCAGGCTCTTACTCAGAGTCCGTGCCTGGTTACAGGCAGAGAGGCCCTGGTCCTTCCCACCACAGCACAGACACTAATGAAAGTCACTCAAATGAGTAATGTCTTCATTGGTGAAAAATTAATGATTTTTCTAGCCAGGGTTAATGGACATGTCAAACACAGAAAATTAGTTGTTTGAAAGTAAATTACTGTAATCTATATTTAGTCAACTCTGCAGAAAATCCCACCACCCAGACCCCATGTCTGGGTTCTCAATTGGACACGAGTTCCTCATACTTATTGTGGTCTTTATACTAGTTTTACTTATTTACACATTTAATATGAATTAGCACAAGCACTACAGACAGACCGCCACAATTTTCTGGTTTCAGACATCACTGTGACACTGAAATAAAATGGCTTTCTTAAAAAGCCAACCAGTACTAATATTTTGGGTTTTTTCACAATAAAAAAACATGGGCGGAAAGAAGCTTTTTATATCACCGGCGGGAAGCTAATCATCATAAAATGAGAACTGCACATCATCTGAAATAATGCATAAAATAACTAAATAGTAATGAAAACATCTGCTATTAAGTCACGTATTTTCACAAAAAAATGTAAGAAGTTTAGCACTCTCCAGTCCATGCACATACTCCACACTGGTATGGTGGAGAAATGTCTTACTAAAGAATGCATATGATAGATGTATACACTGCCATTCAATACAAAGAAAATTTAAAAAGCAAAAAATTATTCTTTACTTAGTTCTCAAAAACATAGGCGGCACGGTGGCGTGGTGGTTAGCACTGTCACTGCGCACCTCCGGGCCTGGGGTTCGATTCCCACCTTGGGTCTGTGTACGTGGAGTTTGCATGTTCTCCCTGTGCCTGGTGGGTTTTCTCCAGGTGCTCCGGTTTCCTCCCACAGTCCAAAAACAAACAGGTTAGGTTGATTGGTGTGTCCAAATTGCCCGTTGTGTGTGCGCGCGCCCTCTGTGGTGGGTTGGCGCCCTGCCCTGGGTGTCCCCTGCCCTGCACCCTATGTGCTCTGGGATGGGCTCCAGGCTTCCCTGCGACCCTCACCAGGAATAAGCGGTTAAGATAATGGATGGATAGTTCTCAAAAACAAATGATATAATGAAAATGTATAATATTCACCCAATTCCTAAAACTTTAGTTTCACAATGTTTCTCCAAACAAAACTGGCTCCTCACTCTCTTGCGCCTTAGGCAGGCATTACAAGCGATTCCACAAAAAAAAGAAAGAAAAAAACTTTTATAAACAATGTAGTTATGAAAGTACTTCTCACATAATAAAAATGTCCTGAAAAATAATTCACAATTTCATCTTAAATAGACAGAAGAGAAACTGGTAAGAATAGTCGGTATTCCCACACTGGCTTTTAAAGGTGCTCAGACATTAAATCCATATAAGCAGGATGTAGTAGTTAAAACCTGGCACTTTAAAATGGAACGAACATCTTGGACAGAGCTCTGCATCCAATTCATTGACCGCACACGCCCTTTCGCACCGAATCGACAGCGAACCCGCAAAACAATCAAAAAGTCTTGGCAGTGGCTCAGTCAGCGTTACAGCACAGGAAAGTACAGCACAAGAGTTTACTGCAGCCATCACTTGGGTGGCATTAATGGCACTGCAGAGATGTCGCAGGAGCCGTGCAGTAGCTGCAAGGGTGGCGGTAGCAGCAGCAGCAGCAGCAGCAGCTCAGTCACAACCATCACAGTGCAGGACAAGCCTCAGTCCAGGAGGCCAGGAGGCAGGATGTCTACCAGAACTGGGGTGAACCTCAGCATCGCGACAAGGGAACACTACCCAACAAAGGGCTCAGCACTATGTTCTCTTTTTTTACATCGCTTGTATATGACGAGCAGCATTGGGAATGTGGTAAAATGTCACTGACAATGTTTTTAATAACCTTTTCAAGTATAACTGTCAATCGGTTAAACCGTGCTCAATTCCGCTTACTGCCAGTAAAAGTAATTAAGTATCTCAAAACAAAAGGGTCGAATGTGCACAGAATGTAATTTTTGCTGTATGTATATGATCATTACCCATAAGTACAACTATGTTACAATTATATAATTGTGTGTTTTGACACCAAAAGCCAGCATTTGAGAACAGGCAGCACTGTGATGATCAAATAATAAGTTTTAAGGACATGGTCTGGATAGCAGATCTCTCTCATGATCTCACTAATTCATCCGCTGTGTTTTAGTGGCACTAGGGTTGTTGCTGACTGCAGTTCTGGCAGTACGTCTCCCAGCCACACAGGACAGTTAAACCTCATCCAAAACTAGAAAGTCTAACGCGGCCTGGTCTGTGGTTAAACTCAACACCTCTGCATTAACAAGTGAGGCCCATAATTCACGACTGCCGGGTTTCAAAGTCCTTGGATTCTCAGAATAGTACAGAACAAGATGTTGATGTTAACAGGCCTTGTCCTGAGAGACAATGTGCCCTATGGTTGTCAGCTCTGGAAGTGAACAGCCAGCCCACAGCAGCCCTTACTCAGTGCCCGTCTGCTGTCAGTTTTACCCTCACCTCTGTAACCTCAAACCAAGCCCACAACATACACAAAGGAAACCACATCTTCAAAAAAGTGCAGTACAAATTCAGGTATAAAGAACTGTATAAATTATAATTACAAAATATGTATATGTCAATATGCAGATATGACCTGGGTGCAACAGAAAGGAAATCCCAAATAATTTTTCCAAATTTCTTTTTAAAGGATCCACATTTAGAACTATACAAAACTATAGCCTCTCCACTTGTTATTGTCTCTCAAAGGTCAGCATTATAAACGAATTTGTCCACTGCTATAAAGTCACCTGCAGGCAATCTGCGTGTGCACAAAAATAAGACGTCACACATTCTCCCCACACTCCTGTCCCTTTACAGGCTGGATAGTTGCTACTCTGCTTGCAGATCCATCCCATACACGTGGTGTGAAGCCAGAGCGGCACAGCAACGTACAGGAGAGCTGCTGTCACCAACGTACATTTAATTCTTTGCCTTTAAATGTCTACTTGACAAAGCTGCATTTCCAGTGTTTATTACATCTTAAAGAGAAATGTGTGAGTTAAACATAATTCTGTAGCTCATAGGCCTTCCTGCACTGCGCCTGCTACCCCTCCCACACCCACACCCTCAGCTAAAATGCAGCACACGTGTGTAAAGACACGCGCACACACAGACACACACACACGCACACACACACCAAAAAAATCAAAATGGCTTTTGCCGCGTTTTCTTTTCCCATCTAGTCCTAAATCTAACAGCTGAGAAGGTGACCTGTCTGCTCCAGCAGGAGACCAGGAGAGAGCTGCAACTGCTGCTGCCTCAGCAGAACTGCAAAAGTTCTGCCCCTCTGCCGGCTAGGCGCCCAGGGAGCCCAAGGGCGCGCGCTCCGGCGTCCCCCCTCCCCCCCTCCCTCAGGCGCCTCCAACGCGCTCGCTCCTCGCGTATCCCAGCGTGCCAAGCCTTCGCTCCCACGCGTCACGGTCTTCACGCTAAACAGCTCCCCCAAGAAGAGCGACCCGATGCAAATAAATATGTTGCTCCGCGGCAGATTTCCTGACGGAGCTCACACGACGGCGAGCATCGCAAAGTTTGCCAGCCGCACCTCTGTGCGAGCGCGTGCGCTTGCGTGTGTTTGCATGCGACTCACAAACGCGCCAGCGTTTCCGTGTTGTTATGGACTGTTTTTACAATAATAACTTCCACTGTTACCACCAGAAACTCAGAGAACATGACGATGACACGGGAAACGGAGGAGAAACGGCTCTCGCTTGCCACTGATTAGGAGAGAAGCATTCATTTTGTGAGGGCAGGGCTTTGAGGACAAGCCCGTCAAGGTCGACTGTCTGTGGCAGACAGCAAACAAGACCAGCAGGGCAGTTTTGCTCTTCTAATCAAATCAAATTGGAAAGAGGGTTCGGAGGGAGATGTAATTTCAGAGGACCAAAAACAGCAGCTTAAAATGCTCCTGATCACATTATCCAGCCATCACAAAATAGGATTTCTCTACTGTAACTGTGGTGAATGCACATTACAAATTACTTAAGCACTGCAGACCAGTAACTCAATAGGAAGAAAAAAATCAATATGTATCAGAAATAATTATAGCCACCCACCCCTCCAACCTTTACAATCACATTCCTTACTTAATAAAGATCTGACATTAATCATTCTAAGATTTCTCAGCCCAATATGATAATTAACAGGAAGAGGAGAAAAAAAAATTATCTGATGCAGTGATTTTATGCCATGCTTGACAAGTCATGTCAAAACGGCAGTGCTCGGTGGAGCAGGTACTGCCACGGGCTTAATGGGCGTGTTTTGGGGGGACAGACTCAAAAGAAAAGTCAATTTCTTAACTGCGAGACAGTACAAGAGAAGGAACTCGTCGCGAGGCTACATTCCGGCTGTGTGAACTGACATTATGTAGAGCCACGCGGAGGTGGGGAGAGGAAGCGGGGAAGAGAAAAACAAATAAATCAAAAAGACCGCTGGCTTTTCATCTATTTTTGTTGTTGCTGCTGTTGTTGTTTTTCAGTTGTTGCTTCTGATAGTGGTTTAGCAACCGTGTGCACCACGCGCCTTCAAGCGCCGTCTCTCCGGTGCTGGTGGGCTAGTGCTCGGATCCGCCTGCATCACTCTCTGCCGGTTCCGCCTGATTTCATTTGGTTCAGGTGGAACAAATAGGCAGTTGGTCGGTAGTGCCGGGCTGGGAGCTCACAGTCTCATATAGGAAGGGGGGGGCTGGGAGAAGAAAAGAATTTCAAACATCTGCTACTTCATTAGATGGTGAGTTTAAAGAAGTATTGCTGTGGCTTGGGCTGACAGAAAAAGAAGAAATATCCTCCCGGAGTCAAACGCAGAGCAAGAGACGTTCCATTTGTCACCGTAACTGCCCTCAGACACAGGAGGGAATGTGGGCGGAGCCAGAGGAGGGAATGTGGGTGGAGCCAGAGGAGGAAAGAGTTTTGCTGCACCTTGCACTGAACAACATAGCACAGTAATAGCAGCACAGGACGACGACTGAGCTCCTTGCTGGGGTATAAGGTTTCGGGCGGGGGGGGACTTAGGAAGAAAAACAAGCCTTGCAGCCCAGTCCCAAATTCCCCACAAGGGCCTATTTGGTCCAAAATGCAGGGAACATAAGATGAAGAAGGTGCCATGAGCCTCCCTTTAAAAATCCTCTCAGGGAGGATTATCCCTCACCTGAGGTGCCTCACTATCTGACTTAGTCAGAGTGAAGTATGAAGGTCTTTAAACATTAAGTTTTTTCTTTCTTTCTTTCTAAATCTATACCTTTGAGTTACCTAAGTCTCTGCCACATACCTCTTTGCTTACCTTAGGCATACCTGTGTATGGCCTCAAGCTAAATAAGTTTGAACTAACATGCTTTTTTGTGGTGTGAGTCCATGTAACCAATATTATCCATAGTTGGGGCAAACTTTAGTGTTTTTGGCATAAGCTGTGGCAAATCTCAGAAGTCATCCTGATTCAAAGGAACATCATGAATACTAAAACAGGGAGATGCAGACTGAAGATAAGACATATTTAATGTAGGACTAATTTAATTAGGCTACCGTCTGTGTACGATCATGACAAAAATAACCATAATGATGTACCTAACAGCAGTAATGGGATAAACCAGAACAGAGAGGTCAGTGTGAAAACATGCAGGACTGTCATGCAAACTCAAACAATAAATTACATTCTGCTACAATCAGTGAAGGAGAACAAAACCTTTCCAGTTTAATTGTAGAATTGAGCAGGCTTACTGTGTTCTCATTAGCTATAAGGCTGCATCTCACGCCAGACTGGCTCTGCCCTCTCAGACCAGCACCCTCTGCTACTCATCCAGCAACAGGGTGCAGAAAGTACTGACAATTCAAAAAATTTCTTCAAAACAAAAATGCTTCACTGCTGAAAGGGCACAAATAAAGAGCGCGCGTGTAACAAGCGGCACCGCCGTATGGGCGCAAAAACGCTGGATAGAGCCGAAATAAAAACCAGTAATATCATTTCTCTGTTTGTGTGCCTAGGTACTGCACCCTGACAGTAGCATCTGTGTGCGCATACCGATACATGCTAGGGCTCCCTCAAATATTTTGAGCTTTGCGATTTTGATTGTAATTGTTAAAATGAATTTGTATGTGCCAACTCATCGGCGATAGCATAATAGACAAGTCATTTATTTCCTCCACAAGCAGAGCACAACCACTGAAGGACTCAGCAAATCACTCACAAACACGCAGGATACATTGTTTCATATTCTATTTCAATGAATTAACACTGTGGCATATTCATACCATAGGTCATCTTTTTTTCCCAGTACACTTGGTTAAATCCAGTAAGCTGAAGTAGGTAACTAAACTTGTAACCAAAAAGTACCCACCTATGTTAAACTGTCCATTGTGTTTGTGTGTGTGTGTGCGCATGTATTTGTGTGTGTCCTCAAAAAAAATACAAGTAAAGGAGGAGCGTACAACACCCTTGTACTTTGTATCCTTTTCTAGAGTACACCTGCCCTAGACACCCAATGCGCATCCCAGTCGGGGCTTTCCTTGGAACATGAGGAGAACTGCAGAATGGATGCTCAGGAGAACACCACTGACACGGACCTGGATAATGGCCCGTCAAGCAATGGCTGCCAGAGAAACAGAGAGCGTCGGGTACAATGCATCACTCTCACATTCCCATCTCTCTACATGTCGCAGCGCCCAAGCAAACACGTCCCCCTTCCCTACTCGTCCCTCTTAAGAGCGACCAACACTTGAGTGGAGGACACACACTTCTCTGTAACACTTCTAAAGCACACACTGCGATGATGCAGAGCTGCTAAGAGGAGACGCAAAGGAGCAGGAGAAGGCCTACTGTGCGCACGGACATGCTCGGCATTTCAATCTGCACCACAGCCATTTCTGTCTGCTCAACAATATCTTCAGAAAGCCTGTCCTCCAGCCTGGCAATCTTGCATAATTAGCATTAAAGTAGGCGAGTATTACACAAACATCACTTCTCACTCACATAGCTTCTCTAGGGGGTGTTACAGATGTTGGAAGTGATATTTACAGCTTTAACTGACATATTCACACTGACTGCAGTACAATAAAGCTGATTAGATCAGGAACAAACAGTAGAATTATAATCAGCCTGGAATAATATATGTCCAGGCAATTTTTCTGATGAGGTTTTTCTGCTGCACATAAACATTTTACTCATTGTCTTTCCGTGTCAACAACAGTTTAAAATACTGGCAGGAGAGAACAACATTTAGAAACAAGCATATGACAATGTGCTCTTCATAAAGTACTATTGCATTCATTCAAAAGCCATGTGTGAGCTTTAGATGTACAGTACTTAACTAACTCACTGCTGTTGACTAAGCTATTAACATCACTATTGTCAAGACACAACCATCCATTTTGCTTCAGATTTAGTACTAATCAATTCCGAGCACTGAAACCGAATCCACATACAGTATATTCAGTCCTGCAAGCATGTTATTAAGTTAACTCAGCAACGTGTTTCTGAACCCGGCTGTCCTTTATCCCCCCAAGGTTTTCCAAATGAGTCTGTGTAATAACCTTGACATTTAAGAACAGTTGAAAATGCAGACCTGATCTCAAACAAGGTGCTGTGGCTGGCCAGACGGGGGAAGAAAAGGAGAGCGAGAGAATGGAGGACCAGCGTCTGACAACTGCAGCAATCACTTCATTCTTCTTGCACCTTCCCTTTGTTGTAAATAAAACATTATTTCAGATGTTCAATTAAGATAAGTACCCTTAATTTAAGTCAATGTGCAGCTATCATTATTCAGCCTTGAGTCGAGCCCTGTTTCGGCTTCCAGACAATTACTCTGGGTCTCCAGCAACCGGGGGGAAATTGCAGTCAATTTTTGAAGCACTCATTTGCTTAACAGCGAAAATATCATGGGAAAGGAGGCAGAGAGAAGGGGCAGACCAAAGCAAGAATACGGAAAGTGTGTGTGTGTGTGTGTGTGTGGAGGGGGGGCTGAATACTCTAAAGGGACGTTTCTGTGGAGTCAAGGAACACGTACGAAAGCAAACACAACAGCCGGTCAGAAGGGACGCCACTGAGACCTTGACAGAACCGGGTTTCCGTCTGAGAAGAGGACACAGTTTGCTCTTCATTAGAGCAACTGAGACAAGATTAGATAGCGACTGCCGTATCTGTGAGTGCATCTGGTCTGGTTGCGCAGAACCCTCTCCGGTTCCAAAAATGACCTTGTAAAGGGGTTGCCACAGTCGTCCGCGGGACACATCAGTGCGTATCACTGGCTCTCTCAGCACACCACAAAAACCGGAGCCCTGCGCATCTCCCCCCACTCCGCACGTCACAGAAAAGGACCTAGCGTCCCCAACACCTTACTTAACAGAACCAAAAATATCCTTTTAGCATCTACTAGCTTAAAATGCACTGTAGCGAAGGCTTGAGTGATACGAGGTAATAAAGAAGGTTGTGTGTTGACTGTGTGGCGGGCCAGCAGAGTAATTCAGCTGGCCTCTGAGGAAGCTGGCCTGGGGAGTGTTTCCTCCTCACTGCGTCCTCTTGCCTCTGCTCACTCCCCAGGGAGTATTCCTCAGGATCTCGCCAACTGCCCCAAGAGGGTCTTGCGCTGAAGAAATGCCCTCCCTTTAGCTGCCGAAAAGCAACTGAGCCCGTAAAATATGCTGGGGGGGGTGGAAGCAGCAAATCCCGTACAACTGCTCCACTCTTGTGCGGAGTGCATTTTCAGTCTAATGCAGAGAGTCTTTTTTTTAAATTGCCTACTTTGGGAAATGAAAAAGCAAATTAATTACAAAGATAGACCTAATAAAACCTGAAGTTTGCATGAAGGTTTCCTTGAAGGAAAAATTGCCTAACTCTAAATGAGTAGCTTTGTAGCCATAAAAATGTCTCGTACATTCCATGTTCAGCACTGCATTTAAATTTGTTCTGTATTTCCACTATCAGACCAGGTCGTCCACATAAAAAGGAAAATATCTATGGTACATCAACAGGAAAGGCTGTACCTGCCATTTTTCTTTGGAGAAAGCCCATCGCAAACCGCTGTCTGTCTGCCAGAAGTCTACTTAAATCATTGATCAGTCTGAGAAATTTTCCTGTTGTGTTTTTGGACCAGTCAGGTCAATCAATCACCAAGGAGTCAGATATTCTTCATAGCACGCCTGGAGAGAGGGCAGATTTCAACATAGAGCAAGGCCACTGGACCCCTCCGAGGGGTCCGTCATGTGATCGGCAGCTTGGAGTGACACGTGTCATCCCACTGAGCCATCCTAGGCCACTGAAGCACGCCAGCAGGACATCTGCTTTCATATTTGGTGCTGCTCTGCTTCAGTGGACTAAAATGGAACCTTTACTGAAGCTGAGTGGAGGAAAACAACCATCTAGAGATGAATGGGGAAAAAAAAACAGCAGATCAAATGTCCATTAAGACTTTTCATTTACTAAATTTTTCAGCAAGACAAGGCCTATAAGTGGTAGTTGATTGTTAACCTGGATCCATATCTATGGAGGACAATTACAGGAGATTGAAGTGAACACAACGTTCTCCTGTTCTTTCTTCTTCATTTGCTATACGCGAGGCTTCTACAACTAATGCAAGACGGTACCTAAAGTGGGTTTCGATTCAAGTCACTTTATCGTAAAGCTTTCAAAGATAGGGCACCCCCCCACCCCCAAAGTGCTTTCCAGGGACGGGAGCTGAATAGGGTGTCAGCACAAAACCCTGGAGAATTGAACCCAGCAATAACTGGGTATCAAACCATAAAAGGCTTCAGAAGTCCCATATGCTCATGTTACAATAAAAACAAACAAACAATGGCAATTGCAGATAATGGAGCCATTAGGACCAATTTCAGTCTTTTAAAAGGCATAAACCTAGAGGCAGCTGGATCAGTCTTTGGCTTTAATAGTTCTGTCTGGCAGAATTATCTTACCCCCTACTACCCCCCACTCCAGCCTGTCTCTTTTATCTATTTTTTCCTGTACATTTTTGCATCTCAAAGGTCACCCTTTTATGCATGCAAGTTTGTTTCCAGAGCAGGATGTGGGAGCATGCTGTGTGCGTGTTTGATGGAGAGCATGTGGCCAACAAGAGTGTGCCAGATAGCTCCTCAGAATTCCACCAAATCTGCCCCTTTTCAAGCAGAGAGAGGATGACTAATGCAGATGATGTAAATATTGTTTGGGGACAAATAAAAGGGCATTGAGGTGACTGGCACAGGGAGGAGGGCTCTGTGACTAAGTTAGGAAAAGTTAGGGTACAGAAATGTGTACATGCTGCTTTTACGCTTATATTATACCTCAACATCTTATAGCTGTAAAAAGAAAAAAAATCTATACAGCATTAGCAATCCTATTAGCTAAAAACATTTGAAAACCATTAATTTGTCGTCTAAATCAACCATTGATAAAGTGTATTTATTCCTGCTCTTTTCCCACAACTTGTCTGTTATCTAGCGTTAATTAGCACTATCACTGGGATCAAAGTTAAAGTCATTGATTTGAATTTCCACACAGATGTTAATCTAAAGTTTTAGTTGGACATTTTTTATAGTACTCTTTATATATAGTTGGAAAAGAAGAAAAATCAAGTGGGGGGGGGGGTGGTTAATAGGAGAAGCAGTTAGACTTTTGATGGGACAATTCAACACTCGCTGAGGATTTAAAAATAGTGAAATGGGTGTTGACAGTAAAGTCTGAGCTTGAGAAGGGCCCATGAGTGTGAATGAGTTCGTGGCGCGCTGACGGACAGCGTGGTGCACGCTGTGACAGTGATCGAGTCTGCGTCGGTGCACCCCCCAGTCTCATGAGTGGCAGGGTCTCTCACTGCCTGTCTTCCTGACTGTCATCCGCCGCCTTCTCCTGTGTTTAATATTTTCCTTCAGCCAAACGCTCTATTTTAATTTGAAGACTGCTGCACTTAATTGGCATGTTTATACTGCATTCTTGCTTTTTTCCTATTTTCACTTTTACTTGCAACACGGTGTTGCCGCCGAATTCTAGCGCTGCACACAGGTGCTCTTGAAGACCAGTATGTCCACTGGATTCAATCCATGTGCCTCTTGTAGTACAATGAACCAGCGTGGTTTCTAGAGTGAACCACGGCCATGTTGTTTACAATGTGTGGAAAGAGTGTGTCGGTAATATTCTGAATATCTACATGTAAAAACTAGTTTCGTTCTGTTGACAGTCATAAACACCTGTATTGTAATACCTGACTGTAAAAAGCATTCTGCAGATATTATTTTACAAGCTGGGGTTATCCCATGTTTTCTTGGCTGTACAAGGGTGTAACTTTGTAAAATGATGCATGTGCACTTACGAAGCTTCCTCTCCAGTGTGTGTGAATTTCAACGCGTTAAATTCTCCCATCATACTTGGTTAAAATCTTCCCACAAATTAACCATGGGCCAACAGTTTCACCCAATAATGACATGGTAAGACAACATTGAAAATGAAGCAGGGTTAATGCATTTCTCTTGACTTCATCCGTTTTCCGTAAATCCATGTTCATAACCAGGTTTGTGGTTCCCACATGGATATCTAATTTATTTGTCCATTTGTGGGTCCTGAGAGATACCCAAAGCGGTGGGTTATACTACCAGCAGACTGCTGTAAAATACAAACAATCCCTAATGCAGCAACACAAAATCCATGATGTTCTGACTGCACACAATGGCTTCAATGTCTGCAGGCCGACTTCATCATGAACATTTTATGTGCCTGTAACACAACAGCATCCACTTTCAAATAAAGTTACCTCAACAATGTTTACCCTGTTTAATTTTAAATTCCCTCACAATATGAAAGGCACTACGCATCACAAGACATATAATTAATGACAATTGTGAATATGTCCTGTGTATAGTGAAGCATGATATAATTACAGAATAATTACGAACGTGTAATGTGGAGAGAGGGACCTAATGAGCGATGAGGAGAGACGGAGGACAGGCTGAAGGAGAGCAGTACCAGGATGCTATCTGTCTCTATAACCACAATACCATTTTCATCGCTCACTTGTAGCTTTAATTTCCTTTCAAGATGGCATTATCAAAAGACAAGGTTTACGAAACGACCAAATTCAATAACCATTCCAGCCCTACTATCTTACTCGAGACAAAAAAATTAATAAATAAAGTCAACACAACAACCTCTGGCCACATTATATGTGTCAGTAATTCTGTTGTTAAACGTGTTTTTGGAATAAACTGAAACTGCGCTCCTGAAAAAGGCAAGGACTTACGGCAGTACGCACTGACTTCCAAGAACTGTGAATCTACATATGAGCTGTGAACCTACATATGAGCTGTGAGCGTACAATTGAGCTGTGAGCCCACGTAAGAACTGTGAGCCCACGTAAGAGCTGTGAGCCTTCGTATGAGCTATGAGCCTTCGTATGAGCTGTGAGCCTTCGTATGCGCTGTGAGCCTTCGTATGAGCTGTGAGCCTACGTATGAGCTGTGAGCCTACGTATGAGCTGTGAGCCTACGTACGGCAACAGTAGAAGATGCACTTCTATTTTCCATATGGGTCATTGGCCTGAAGGGTTCTGTGGAATGTGATTGCAGACATTCCCTTAATTTAAGCACGAGCTGTATCATGAACGTTAAAACACCATGGTCATAAGAAACCACATGTTCTTCTAAATCAGTGTATAACTGTAAATTCCACAATTGGAAGCACTATTGCATCATCATTTTTGTCCTTTACAGGAGTCACATTTTGTAGTAGATAATAGAGAAAACAATAACAACAAGATAAACATGGTTTTACAAGCATCTGGGATTATAAGGAAGTATTACTGACTGAGGCCTACACCTATATTATAGGAGAGATCACAGATATGCAAAAAATACCATGAGAAAGTTTAGAATGTGGGCTTAAATTATATTTTAAAAATCAAGCCACAGAGATGTAAAAACTAATAGTTGGTGGATGTAAAAATACTTTTAGAAATTAGCATTTCAGGCAGACATTAAGTACAAATGACTACCTGCATGGCTACTTGGTATGGGTTCTTTCACATGGCTAAATATGAAAGGTATGCCTGGAAAACATTTGTACTTCATTAAATGCAATTTTAGTTTAAGAGCTGAGTCACACTATAAGAGATCTAAGAGCCATAGTACAACGCATTCATAATGACTGGTTCATTAAATGTCAAACAATAACGATGTAATCACATAACCAACAAAATCTATAAATAAATTGTATATTCTGTCAAACTGCCATTTTAAAATTGATTATTCTTAAATCTTACATGTATTTTCAAAGGTTTTTGACATTACGGCAGAGATGTAAACAGCGTGATTTTAAAATAAAAAATACTATTCCACACGACCTCCAGATGTGCAGTATTTAAGTATATGAATTAGATAAACGTACAAGACTTCATTCTGATTACATATATACGCTTTTAGGTAGTACAGCTTAAAGTGAAATCACACTGATTAAAAAAGGTTAATTAATAAAAGCGTACACATAATTACACTGTGGGAAACGCTTAGACACCCGTTAGAACTTTAAAATGAGACCCGCCCCCTGTACAGCTGGGTAGCACAGGCGTGCACTGGCGAGCCTTAAGCTTAAAATGCAAACGCCTTTCATCAGAAGCCACGTTCGCCGTGCCATGTTCTTTATTAGCGCATGGTTGAGCCGGTATCGGCGCAATCACAGCCCTCCCTCCAGAGCCCCTGATTCATATACAGCGCTTTAATATCCGTCACCCAAGCTGCGTAAGAAAATGCGTCTGCTCGCGCTTCCAGTCTAACCTGGTGTCAGCACAAGCTGCACTTGGCGGAACAGCTACAATCCTCTGCGTGCAACTGCTCGTAAAAATGCCAGTTATATTAAAACGGTGGAATAATTGAGTAAAAGACGACGTTTCATCTATAATACGCTAAACTCGTTACGCCAGAAATTAGAGGAACTTCTGCACGATAAGAAAAGTACACAGCCAAGACTGCACAAACGTTAAAGCGAAGAAAACAAGCACCCCTGCTCCTACGCAATAATACGATATGAATAATTTATATAATGCATACATCTTAAAATTGAGCAACACGCATTACGATAAAATAAAAACCACATTTATTTCATGTGCACAAGTACATGACACTTTTCTTTCTGCATAATATAACTGAATGTTTCTCTCAGTGTCTATGATCCCCGGCTAAAATCTGTCACTGAGCAGCGCTGGGGCATCGCGACAAAGTGGTGAATCTTTTAAAAGTCACGTTTGAAC
Source organism: Chitala chitala (assembly GCA_025773905.1). NCBI lineage: Eukaryota > Metazoa > Chordata > Actinopteri > Osteoglossiformes > Notopteridae > Chitala > Chitala chitala. Next base: position 176,323 of record JABJVR010000026.1, read on the forward strand.
TTGGAGCTGAATGCACTGATGCCACAACCACTCTGACTTTCAAGGACTTATACAACACATTTGCAAACACATCCAAATACCTCAGCCCCAACCTTGACCTCGGCACATTTATCTGACAGACAGCACCATTCATAAGCAATTCATGTTACAATGTTTATTTAAATGGAACAACTGCAACTGTAAAATAGTAAGCGATCACTACGAAGAATGAGGCACAGTCATCAAGCCTGGGTGGTGCTAAGGACAGCAAATATGAATTCACTTGCCAAAAAATTGTACTGCTAAACAGTGATGCAGAAAAGCTTCATTTGATACAACATGCTAAGTTTAAGTGAGCCCTGACTGAGAAGAGTTAATTGCTGTATTGCAATGTCAATCTCATGCAGCACTCTGGCAATTACCTGCCAAAAGGAGAGCCAGAGATAGGTCGTTAAACAAATCAAAATAAAAACGGGAAAAAAAAAAACACCATAGCCTCAGTGAAGAAATTTCCTGATGTATTTTGGCACTTACTGCCTTCATCCCTGCTACTGGGGAGAGAGGTATCTGCTGTTCAGCTGCCTTTCTCTTCAGCTGTACAAAAGATGAAGCCTGACTGACAGAATTTGGAATTGCATCAAAGGCAAGAGCCAAGCGCTGCACTGTCTGTACAAACACATGGCGGAACGCAGGATCCACAAAGCCAAGACAGAGAATCTCAAGAGTGTTCAAAAAAGCACTTGCAGGACTTGTTGAAAATCACAGAGGCAGGCAGAGGGCCCTTTTGCGTATGCCACTGAAGATTAACCGTTCAAGTGCGCCGTTTGTACCAGCTACAAGCTTTCACAGGCCCTTCAACAGGAAGTTCTTCTGTTGCAAACTCTCCTCACAGGTGATTCTTATGAACTTTAAAATGCTCAAAGTGTGAAAGTCTTCTAAACAACTAAATAAACCTGGCATGATTATTATGAGTACAGATAAATTATCTAGATGACTAGCTGCAGTACGTTAGAGTGAAATGCCACAAGCATCATTAATACAAATAAACATTATTAATACCTACAGCATATAGCTGCTAGCGTCAGAAGGTTCATGCTGTAGATGCACCTCAGCTGGTAATGGAGGACGACTGAAAGTGTGGGAAAGCCAGGCTTCACTTCCAGCTTAACCTGTGCTTGAGTGTAGCACCTCGTGTGTAGAGTCACACCTGCTAACCTCAGTGAAAGGAGCACTCTGTCAAACCTGTACCAGGTCTCATTTGGGCTCTGATTGGATGAGGGGCACAATTGATGGATGTGACTTTCTATGGATAAGCACCAGCTCAGGGCAGATTTCACAAGACTGAGCGGAGTGCACTTACTTTATCATTCAGAGAACTTGGTCTAACAAGGCAGGTGAAGGAGTCGGCACCGCCTGGAGCGTGGTTCAGACTTTTACTCAGAGCGCTCCCACCATGTGCTCGTTCAAGGCCTGGCTGACACTCAGCTGGAGAAATTGATCCCGCAAAAACTATAAATTCACATGGCTTGATAATTCCAAGTAAGGAAGATAGGATTCCTGTCTAACAAATGTCCAGCTGGAGTGAAGCGCAGGTAGGAGGCAAGACTACAAGAAGATTAAAGTCCGCAGGCATGCTGGGGGTTGTAGTTCAGGGACAAAACAGGACAACATACAAATCTGAAAACTGATTAATTCTGAGAGTGAAAATAAGATAAGGAAATACAGCTAAGCAGGGGTTTAATTTGAGAGAGACATTGCCAGTCGTGCTGTGAAAACGTATTAAGGGTAAACAGATGCAATAAAAACTGTGCAATGAGATGAGAGAAAATCGGCAGGAAGTTCATCAGTATGTGGATAGGAAAAGAGTGACGAAACAGATATATAACGGGATGGTCATGGAGAAAGGGCCTATGCCAGCTAGCCTACTGACGTGATTGGAGAAAATTAATGCTTTGTTGGTTGTCACTCTGTGGTCAAAGACATCATAAAAGACATGAAAAATATCTTATAATTTATTTTAGCTCTTTTATTCCACCACATTTTGATATGCGTGTATTTTTGTCTGACTAAACGCCTAAACAATTTTCTTTGAGAAGATACTCCATCAAGGGCAGACTGACAATTTGTCAATGAACAGTTTATAAATTATGGAAGATGCTTGCAAATTCCAAACTTCTTAAAAAGAATGTTAACACCATGGTAATTAGCCCTCCAGGACAGCTGAGAATTATTCTGAAAGTGACAAGTTCTTACTAACATTTACC
>JABJVR010000026.1:185885-218545 GCA_025773905.1 Chitala chitala
CGCCCCCGGCCGCCCGCCCCCCCCCCCCCCCCCCCCCCCCCCCGCCCCCCCCCCCCCCCCCCCCCCCCCTACGTCCTGTCATCTATTCAAAAATAATAGCTTTCTCATTTTCCCTCCCTTTATTGACAAGCCTTTAGTCATCTGAGACAGGAGATTAAGGCACACTGTGTTGTCCTCATTACTGTTGACAGCAGGTAACACAAGGCAGCACCGACTCAGTGAAATGTCCCTTCAACACCACAGCTATCATCCAGTTTGTAGCTGTGTTTACTCACCACTAATTTTTTTTTTTTTAAGTCTGCAATCCACAAACGCACACTTTTCCCTCAATGATGTCAAAATCACCAACCTCACAACCGCAGGAGGGAAAACAGAGGTGGGGAAAACAAAAAACCAACTACTGCAGGACACTCGAAATTCTCCAGTGTCATTTTGCGATTCTGTGTAAATGTTTTCGCCTTCTCTTTTCTCCCCTTCCAGGAGTGCCTCAGAAGATGTAGGCTTTGGAAGAAAACGATGTTTAAAGGGAGCTACTTGTCTGTCTGGAATCCCCCATGTTGTAGGAATCTCATTATCTACAAACAGAGGCAGATCAGAGTGGAGAGGCTACAGAGAGAGGGGCCATGAGAGAATGATTTGTAGGATCTTTAATAAAAAATGTGTCAGTAACAGGGATAGTTTCAAACCTAATTGAACACTTTGCGTGCTTAGTTTGCCTTGTGGGAAAATACATGTAATACATTTCACTGAAGAAGCCACAGGAGGCAAGGCTTTTCTAGAACAGTTAAGAAACACATCTTGTGGCAAGAAGGTCTGTCTTAACAGTCATGCTCAAAATATCCATTTTACAAATGGTGAGGTGCATTCACAGAACATTACTCTGTACACTAATTCTTCTAATAGAGCTTATACTGTACTTGTTTCGTGTATTTCAAACTGTCACCTGTTTTTTTTTTTCTCCAGAGGAAAACATGGCATGTTGACACCTGTAGGAAAAAATAATCATTACATTGCTCTAAAGAGGGGAAAAAATACCTGCTAGACCCTAGGCGGCCGGCAAACAGCCAACAGACCATTTCTAATTTGGATCTCCGAGTACAAATATAAATCAGCCACAATAAGTTTAGACTAAGTTTGTTTTGTCAGACATTGAATAAATAGTTTATACCCTCCATTCAGTACAAACAAACACATGTCTGACCAAAGCCACATATGTAAACAAAAACAAATACTTTTACTACAGAAATTATTTAAAACACACAAAACAACACTAAAAAAAATTTAAAATAGCATGGCACATTTTTTTTCTTAAAACATACAATGATAAGAATCCATTATGGCAAAACAAATTTAAAATGACCACATTTCAGGATTACTTGAGCCAGATGGATTAAAAAGCATAATGATGTCTGGGCAAAAAAAAAAAAAAGGGGGGGGGGGACTTCCAATTTTCACAGTGTGAAGAGTGACAACTGTACTGGGTGGTTTCAGTTTCTGTGTAATTAAATGAAGGTGGTTAAAATGTTTTAAAAAGTATATTAAAATGACCTTCCCACTAACACCATTAAGATTTCAAGTCTGCTGCCACATAAACGCATCTCTTTTGAAGCTTGAATGTGTTCAGGAATATTAACTGAAGGGTGAAAATTAGTGCCAGGTTTAATATGTATATTAATGTTTGCAGTGTTCAGATAAGCTTGTTTTTAGATTAGATTGACCTCTTTATGTACCCAGATATTATAATTCTTCAACTATATCTTTATTAGACTTTCTTACATGGCTGGGGGAAGATATTTTAGTCTTCTAAAACTGTAAGCAGCCAGCACAATGCATCTATAAAAATATCAAGCTTTTTCTCTCATTTCACCTCGCAAACAACCCCAAACTGCAGACTTTAAAACGGTGAGATATTGCAATGATACTATATAAGTAACCTATTAAGTAGAACTTCCCCAAAACCTTTCTGTGGCTGTAATACATATATTTCCTCCAAGGTAAAGTTCTGCAGATACATGATCATATTAAATACCACCCAGTTTATCAGTAAGTGCTTATCTTCTTCAGACAGCAGCATAGAGTGGTGAGCACGGTGGAAGTACAGGTTCTCTCGCCTACAAAATCTGTGCTCGGAAAGTAACCATGAAAGGGCAATACTGTCAAAGTCACCAGGAAAAGCAGGGGCCCTGCTATGCTGACCAAGGTCAACTTCATCCCACAGGAGAAGAGTTGGATTCTGACAAAAGCTCCCGTTAAACACAAAGCATTTTTAAACGTTTAATTGTGTGAGCCACCTGCACAGACGGATGCAGAATTTTTAAAGATTAAATATATTTTAAATATCAGTAACTGTGCTTCATCACTTATTTTAATGTGTTTATGTGTTTTTCTAAAATGTCTGAGGCTTAACACAGATCTGAAAACAGTATATCTGATTTTTCTATATATTGTCATATTGAAATTAATCCTGCTCTCTTATCAGAAACTGTAAGTTTAAATAGCATATACCAGCTTCAGGCTCTTTCCTGCCATGCTATGTATCAGGTTCAGTATAAGCATTAATATACTCCAAATATGTATTAATATACTCCAAATACACACACTTCTTAGAAAACCTGTCTAGTCTATCCATTTCATCAGTCACTTTGAGGAAATACAAAAATAAACAGATTTTAAAAAGTAATATTCAGGCTGTACATTATATGTAGCTGATGACAAACTCATCAATAGCCAGTTGCATTAAAAAAATAAAATCCACACTGAACAGTGAAATAAATTTAATTGAAGTGGTGAATTTGTATATTTGCAAATACAAATGTGAGAGCCAATAATATCAGCATCCAGACGTTATCCTGTAAACACTTCCCGTTAGACGTGTGGTACTCTGGACACAGGGTTACTACAATGGCTACTGACAGCTGAGGTTAGTGAAAGTATGACTTTACTATAACATCATCAGTTTTCCTTTATTTTTCAGCTAAATTCCTCTTTATAACTATCACATGAAGCACACAATGTTTACAAGCATGTTCACACGGGCTGGTTTTTCTCCCTTGGATGAAAGACGATAAAAAGGACATATTTTATTCAATATAACACCACAGCATTCTTCAGGTGTGTGTTTACTACCAGTGTCAGTTCCGTATGTTTTGTACTGAGCCTGAATAACAAAGCAGCAATGGTCTGATATCTGTAACTGTAACAGTTATAAAAGTAGTTTATTTTTATTATTGATGTTGTTAAAAAAGATCTTACAGAAAAACAATTTGAATATTAAGGCTATGTTTCACTGTGGTTTACAAAAGCATTTTCCAGTTAGGTTTCCAAACGTTTTGCAGCTCCAGCTAGACCGAAATATCCTCTTGAAATATACAGTATATACATTGTATACTGTGTGCAGTGGGCAGGTAAAATGGCTGGGAGTAAGCCTAGACCATCATGTTCTCCAGCAAGGGAGACCGAGGGGAAGCTTGCTGCAAGGGCCTGATTTATTTTGTGCATATCTGGAAAGGACTCTCCATCTGGCAGAGCACAAAATCATCAACACTGTAATTAAAATGCAATTACCACCTCTCTCCTCCCCCAGTAACACTGTACTCCCAGAGAAGTCATTCCATCTGTGTCACCGTGCAACGTGCTGTCTCCACCTTACAACTCTACCATCTCCACCTTATCTACCATCACCACCTTATCTACCATCACCACCTTACCAGTCTACCATCTCCACCCTACCACTCAACCAACTCCACTTTACCAGTCTACCATCTTCACCTTAAAAGACTACCATCTTCACCTCACCAGTCTACCATCTCCAACTTATCACTCCATTATGTCTATGATTTCTAAATCACCACCTTACTACAGTTGTCCATCTCGAAATCATATCAATATCAATCAATAATGTGTGAAATCATCATCACCACATCCCCAGTGTGAACTATTTCCATCTTATGTGTGCAATCTTCACTTTACTATAATTTGGCATCTCCACTTTATAGAAATATGTGTTATGTCCATCTTATTACAATGTACATGGTAACTACGTCACTATCATGCATCATCTCCAACTTTATACAATGGGATCACACTGTACTTATTGTAGCTAGACCTACCCACCTTACTTCTGTTTAATAAAAAATACCAGCCAAACTCTAACACAAACTTTTACCTTTTACTTTAACTACCTCATCAGCATTTCTTATGTTAAACTGGTTATTCTTCTGAATCTAAATGTCACGTATTTTAAAACAGCAGATAAAACAGCACTGTTTAATGCATAAATGTCTAAAACAATAATAAAGTCTGAAAACAGCAGAACAAAAAAAACATTAAAAACTCAATATTGGACATTTGTTAAGTCATTTATGTGCCCAGCAGCTGAGCAGGCCTTTTTGCCAGCTGAACAGTAGCATGACATTTAGCTGATAAATTCCTGCGGAAAAAAGAAAAGGCAATAGTGGAGAAGGACACCTGCTTCCACGGTGACAGATTTCTCATATAATGGATTGTCCTAGTTACAGAATCCATGACTTAGAGTATTTTTTTCTTGGTAAAACTTATATTCTGCGTCAGTGATTCCTAACAAGAGTGAAGATTACCCAGTGTCCTTGACATAACTGAAAGCAAGGTAAGCCCACACCCTGACCCTGTATCTTACTCAGACGTCACCACCTACTCCCATATCTGACACTGCTCCTGGTAGGAGAGACTAAAGTTGGTCACTGTGTCTGCCACATTGAGTTAGATAACAGGAGCTAATGATCATTTAGCGTTACATCCTAACACCTTTGCATTAAAACTCCTAAAAACAATTACTGTTTTATTTAAAACTGCAGACATTTATGTTGTGAAAATTAAATCGTTTCATTGTTCCGTATAAACGTACCTTCAGAAGACCAATGCCACATTTGCTGAAAATATTTATTTGTACAAAGTTCATTTACTAGCACATTAAATGTATTTATTCAGCATTATTAAAATTATGCGGAATTTACTTAATTGTTTCTTCCACTATTCCAAAGAGTAACACTAAATCTAAAATCATGGAGAGAAGTTGTGATCGCTCACATTTTTGCTTCCTAAAAGATTTTCAATTTATATAAATTTCTTGACAAAAACCTAGTAAAAACTCAGATTCATCATACTGGATACTTTATGGATGCACCCAAAGTCATTTTTATACTGAAAGAAAAAAATACGCAAACCAACAGCAGAACTCCAGTGTAAGCTATTGTTTTAAATGAAATGCTATCTCCACCTTAAAAGGGTGGGTACAAAATGAACATGTCCATCTTTTCTTCAGTGAGGGGCGTGCTTGTGAATGGGGAGGGGCCATTGAGCTGTGTCCCCTGATATAAAACCTTAATTACTTCAGACTAAATCTGTAATTAAAATATATCACAGCTGCGGATTTACCTGTGTGGTGGGACAAGAGCATGGTGGGAGGAAGTAGTGCAATGGGATCTGAATGACTGTCACAGATAAATCACATCCACACACTGAGATATGGAGACCTGGAGAATGGCAAAGAGTTTGGGGGGGGGGGGGGCGGTCAGCAGACAGGGGTTGGGCCAGCACAGGAGAAGTGAGGAAGAACAAAGTAAAGGTCCTTGATGTTTTCATTTCAGCTGGATGCCTGCAAGACACTGACAAAAAGCAATGCAGTGGAAAGGAAACAGCTTCAGCATGTCAGCCACACATTTAGTGTATGTATCGCTTTACTGGGTCAGACTTAGCAAAATAAATACATAAAATAAATAATAACAGACAATGAATATAAAGTAAGGAGGGGGGAATTCAACCCACAACAGCTTGGCAAAATACTGTTCTGAATAATACGGGTGAAGTCAAGAACTTGTTTATCATATATATTTCAACCGATTTTCTATTTCCACTGCAATCTTTACATACAAGCAGGAATGAAAAACAGGAAGTAGCAGAAGCCAGTGGGGTAAAACATAATTGTTTTTATAGAAAAGGACATCTTTAGGAATGGACTGTCCTTCCTAACTGCATCCAAATGGGATGAAACCCAGAAACAAATAGTGTAAAACAAAAAATAAATAAATAAATGCGTAAACTGATGGAAATGCAAGGCTATTTTGAACATAAACCCTTAGCACGTTTAAAATGTGCACATATAAAAGGAAATGGCAACGTTTTGATCCTAAATCTTAAAAAATGAATAAATTATTAATAATAATAATAAACATCAATAATGTGGTATGCACAGACTCCAGGGCATCACTAAAACAAACCCAGCCTTCACATATAAAACCTGCACTTTTTCCAATGAAATTAAAACGGAATGGCTTTCATTTTAAATTCACCACAGGCCATCTATCTAGTAACAAAACAAACAAAAAAGCATGCCCGCTTTAATCTGAAGAAAGATCTTGCTTTACGTGTTGGCTGAGAGGTAGATGTGAACAAATTTCAGGTGGCGCTCATAAAGCAACCAAACAGGAGTTTGTTTCATCAAGACGTCTGGTTCCGTTCCTTCTTCTGTTTAAACTGCAGAGGTGCTCCTCCGTACAGCACTGTCATGCAGCCACCTGTAAGGCTAACGATGACGGCCTTAGTGACACCCTTGATGTTGTGGCTTCTCAGGTTATAACTGTACACCATGCACTCAGATTTAATCATGTAGCTGTAAATGTCAGGGAGAAGTGCAGGAGAAAGCTTAATTAATCTTTTTTTTGTAATAAAACTATGTTGTTTCTATAAAAAAAGAGACCTAGACATTAATCTCTCATCAGGACCTGTCAGAAAAATAACCTCACTGACAGGTCAAGTAGGAGAGGGTGACAGAAATGATACACCGTGTATTTCCTGCAGGGCCCCGAAAGTATGTCAAATACTGTTACAGTTAATTTTTAAATGAAGTTAACATTTAATTTTATTCAATTAACTTGTGAAGAAAGTCTTGCATCAGCCTTAACAGTTAAACTTACTTATTAAAAAAGTTAGTATATTACTTATTATTAACTGTTTGGATGAATACAAGATTATTTCCTTTCCACCCAAGTAAAAATGTTACGACCATGATTTTCTTTGTATGCAACAATGAGAATAGTGTTCAAATGTGACCTCTGTGCTTCAAACACATTGACATGTTTTTCTCATCTTACTCCGACCTGCACAGCCCACAGCCATAAAATGAGCAAAAACACACCAGGCAATAAGAAAGAACTACGTTAAATTCCCAAAAACTGGAAATAAAAACGTATCTTAATATTGTTCAGTATAGATAGGATTTAATGGCATGCAGTCTGTCTGCATGATTTGTAGTAAACTGACAGCTTGAGTTAACAATGATTTTGGGAATAACAAATTAGGAATTAGGGGAAAAAAAGCAAAAAATTGCCAAACTGTTAAACCGGACAGTGAATCAAAAGTTAAAAACGACTACAGACTGCGTGAAAGCAGACTTTACCCCAAACTCTGCTTCTTCAAGGTTCCATGGACAGGAAGAAGGGCATAATGAGTGATACAGACATTGATTTAATTGAGTCTGACTTTTTTTGCCACCCACCCCACAGCCCATCTGCACGCCGCCCTGCACCCACCACACGCATCCAAACCAGCAACCTGCACTCCCACAAATAAATCTTCCACTTGACGCGCGGCTGTCTGCGGGAGAACATCTGGACAAGTTTCTCGCAGACCCAACCTTGTGCCAACCTGCCTAATAGCCTATGGAGTCAATTATAAAAGGAAAATGTACTGGCTTAATTGTTAATAGTGCCATCTGGATAATGGCAATTTCAGAGAGAAGACTTCTACCTGGTCATCTGGGATTTTTCATTTTACTAGACTCTGGAGCAGCAGAGTGGAACCAAAAAGGAAACTGTTTTTCATTTTTAATGAAGTTCGCTTCTTTCTTTTTTTTTTTACAGCTAAACTAGTGCATATTCATCAATGGGCATGTGTCCTGTTCACTTCTAATTTCCACGAATAAGCAGCTGGCAAATGTGGCGGTAAAAAAGCCACTGTCTGCAAAATGTTTCAGGAGATATTTTCTTGTTTGACTTTAAAATGAGGGCCATTTATTTTTTCCCTCAACACGGAACATCTCTGTGCTGCTGCATACTATTTGAGACAAAAGAAAAAATATTATATATAAAGTGTTTATGCACTGCAGCTCTGATGTGTGTGGTTAACAGAGGCCTTCAAAATTAAAACAAAGCATGTCTTAACATAAAATCTAAGATATCTTTCATGGGGCCCTAAATATTTAGTGGCACCCCTGCTGGTTGGACAAGAAGCCTGTTAACAGACATGCGAGTTGTAATTTCAAACTTAAACCCCCAGGAGCAAACAATGGTAGCATGAATTGCCCGACTGCGGGTGATGCTTTAACAAATGCGATTCAACTGGGCTCAGGGGCAACAGTGCAGGGTTATTAATCGCAGCCTGGAAGCAATGACGATGTATGGAGGTGGCCAGCAAAGCAAAACAGGGAAAGGAGACATAGAAAAGGTCTGCTTATGTGAGAAAGGGCTCCTGAAATGTGGGAGTGATGGGAAGGCGGCAGATAGGAGGCATGGGGCTGAAAGGTTGAAAAACACATTTACTTAGTGTTTGGCATATAGCTCACAGATCCAGCTGGGTATGAAGGACAATTTGAAATTCACAGAGGCAACAGTGTGAATCAAGGACGGTGGAGAGTAAGTAACAGGTGGCATTGGCAGACAACTGGCAGACAATCATTTCCTTTTTTGGAATTTTTGTTGATGCCTTAGCAGAATGAAATGGAAAGTCCAGACTTGGCGGAAAGAAGACTGGATGTCAGTAAACCACTAACAAGTATGTAGGAAATACTTATGTCACAATTAAATAATAAAAGATGCACATCACATTCTCATTCAGTAGTAAGAGGTACACATCAACTTCTACAACATATGTAAGGGATAAAGTATTATGAAGCGTGCAAATCTATGAAAATAGTCAACGACAACTCAGTGTAACGTGGCCCAAAACTAGCAAACCAATACAAAGCTAGCAAACAAAAAATAATAAAGAAACTACACAATTTTTTAAAAGAAAATTATTTTAATTAGCATCTAATAATCTTTCAATGTGCTTTCAAAAGATAGTCTGAATTTTTAACAAAATAAGTGCGCATTAATACAGATTTGTTACTACGCTATCGGAACTACGTGCTGATCCAAGAAATTAATACACGCTCATGTGATATTTCTGGACCAATAAGAATCTAGCATTTAACAAAGTCATGGTATATTTGAATGTATATTTACATACATTGACATTATTTCCTTTAATCTCTCTTAGTCAAAAGAATCAGAAGAACAGCTGTTACTTTCCCAAAATAGAAATAAAGATTTCAAAAAACTGTCAATGGTATGTCGACTTTCCCGCAGCCTGTATATTCAACATATGCACAGCCATTGCACTGAAACACCGGGGGTGGCACAGACAGGCGTCTCCGGGAGCACAAACAAATACGCCATCGTTTATGACGGAAAAGGGTTAAAGAAATAAAGAGCCATGCTAACGGAGCCCTGACAAATGGAGACTTGGCTATATGAACCATGAAATGAACATTCTAGCAATCTGAAGGCAGGGGGCTCGCAGAGCCGTGGTCAGCTGCAACGTACCCGTAACACCTCGCTGCCTGAGCGATGGCCGTGGGCGCGGGCAGCAAGGGAGAGGGAGAGGGCCCAGCGGCCTACACGGGCGGTTAGAGAAGGGGCCCCCGTCTCACAGCAAAGCACAGACACAAGACACCGACGTACTACAACCGTGCTGTACAGCAAGCTGGTTCAGCTAAGAAATAAGGAGCAAATCTGTACAGTGTCACTATTAAAACATTACCATGTCACATTTGTGCTACTATTACATAATGTAGTAATGTGTACAGCGTAATCATGAGCAAGTACTCAAAAAATAATAAACATTATATAAAATACCAACATACTATTAAACAGTCTACATAAATATGACTTTAAAATGTTTTACATAACATATATGTGCCAATGTTCAGCAAATGTCCTGAGGATCACTGCCCTGATCCCTAAAAATGCGTTAATCACATTAAGTGAACTTTATCGCAGACCGCACCGTCTAGCTGTTTGCTACTGTAAATGGCACCCAGGCGCGAGCGACTGTTTTTAACAGTAAGAATATGCAAATGTGCACGTATGCAAGCGCGCGCGTGTAAACGCGCTTCGGCTCCTGATAAGATACAAACCCATTTTATGAGGACAGCTTTCAGAATTAATTGCCATCTTACTGCAGTTTAGCTATTAAAATGGTAAATAACCCATTAAATATGGCGCATGTCAGTGAGCCCTGAACAGGGACCTTTATTTAACGAAATTCAGAATGATGAAAAAGAAATTACGGTACGAGCCCAACAGGCACGTCCACAGAGGTTAATTCAGTTTGTGTACATGACTGTTTCTGCCACAACTCCTCATATGTAAACTGAATTAAAAATACAAGCTGCAAATAAAACCTGTTTTAATGCGTGTTCTGCAATTAATTTTCTACACCAAGTGAACAGCAGCTTGTTTGCTTCAAATTAATTTTTATTTCTTAAATTAGTTTTTTCCCCTCAACTTCCTGGATACATTTTCAATAAAAGAGATTTTGAGCTTAAACTGATATGAAAAAGTTTAAGTAACATTGATTTAATTTTTTCTTTTACTTTCAATGTTTCACATGAATAAATTAGATCATAAAACGGCAATCATTTTTCAGTCATTTTCACCATCATAGCTTCATGTCAGTGCAGACATGTAGGAAATGTTAGTATTAAAACAAATGTTCCCTTTTCTTTATTAAAAATAATAAAACATCTATCATTCAAAAGCTTTTTGCATTACATTACATATGAATACCAACCTACACTGATCAGCCATAACATTATGACCACTGACAGGTGAAGCGAATAACATTGATTATCTCATCACAATGGCACCTGGAAGTTGGTGCCATATATTAGGCAGCAAGTGAATATTTTATCCCTGATGTTAATGTGTTGGAAGGGGAAAAAATGGGCAATCATGGGTAAGGTTTTCAGTGACTTTGATTGTGATGGCTAGATGACTGGGTCGGAGCAACTCCAAAAGTGCAGCTCTTGTGCGATGTTCCTGGTCTGCAGTGGTCAAGACTTACCAAGAAGCCCAAGGAAGGAAAACCAGTGAACCAGCGACAGAGTCATGGGCGGCCAAGGCTCACTGATGCACATGGAGAACGAAGGCTGGCTCATGTAGTCTGATCCAATAGAAGAGCTAATGTAGCTCAAATTGCTGAAAACGTTAATGCTGGTTCTGATACAAAGATGTCAGAACACACGGTGCATTGCAGTTTGTTGTGTATGGGGCTGCGTAGCAACAGAACAGTCAGGGTGCCCATGCTGACCTGTTTCCACTGCCAAAAGCCCTTACTATAGGCACGTGGATATCAGAATTGGACCACGGAGCAATAAAAGAAGGTGGCCTGGTCTGATGAATCATGCTTTCCTTTACATTAAGTGGATGGCTGGGTGCATATGCGTCGCTTACCTGGAGAAAAGATGGGACCAAGAAGCACTATGGGAAAAAGGCAAGCCGGCGGAGGCAGTGTGGTGCTTGGGCAATGTTCTGCTGAGAACCCTTGGATCTTGCCATACATGTGGACGTTATTTTCACACGCACCACAGTTCGCACACACGTACCTAAACATTGTTGCTGACCAGGTACACCTCTTCATGGAAACGCTATTCCCAATACTATCCAAGTCCAATCCATGGAGACCCCGCCTCACAACTTATAGGACATAAAGGGTCTGCTGCTGACAGCTTGGTGCCTTCAGAGGTGTAGTGGAGTCCATGCCTCGAACGGTCCAGGCTGTTTTAATGTCAAAAGGGGGACCTACTCGATATTAGGCGGATAATGTTATGGCTGATCGGTGTAATCAGGATTCTTGAGATATGAGAATGTGTTGAGCTTTCTGAACTAGTCCTTACAGAGCAGACACTGGACTTGTTCCCAGCACTTCAAAAAAAAAAAAAAAACATACCCCTAAAAAAAGCTCCATTTACCTGCTTTTGAAACCAATGTAAAATATTACAATATTTACCAAAGTCAATACAATTTTTATCTGAGTTCATTTCTTTCTGCAGGTACATTTAATGCAAATCTTATTACACTTTTACATTACAACTGTGGGGAACTAAAGTACAAGTCTAATTCGGCGAGCACTTATTGTAAAATGATTCAGACAGTCGGGACAGAAGACTTTCTTTTAATGCATCTCCAAAAGTGCGACACTCAGATTTAACTTCTGAATGGGAAACAGTGTCATTGTAATGGGGGTGTAATTAAAAACTGCATTTCCTCAAACACAGAGGAAGATGAAAGTTCTTTGTCATCCCTCTGTGAACACAAGGAATATAAATTTGTTCTTAATGACACATTTGTCACAGCAGAATCACTCAGCCTGTGTTTCATGCTTTAATACCACACTTCTGACAGATAATTCAAACCCAAATTCCACCTCATCATTATACTCTAAACTTCTGTCATTTTGTCCTTTCAAGTGTGTTCCCATCAGTTCATGTACCTTTTTCAGTCTTAGGCGTTACTGCTTTGAACAGTGCGTCACTTTGTGCTCATTGCCAGTGCTTCACTGAGCTGACACATTAATTGTAAGAATTTTAGCAAGGCATGTATGCATTTAAATAGATGTTAAATGTGTTTTGTCTCTTCATTTACAAGTACACGTCTGATGTACCAATATACTCATTGAGCTTGCATACCTTTGTTAACACATCAGGAAGACTACCCTAAGAACACATAAACGATCAGAAACTCTATTTTGTGCAGCATCTTAATATCTTTCCTATCCATCGTCACTCCTTTGTGTGTGTGCTTGAGTGGGTGAAGGTGTATATGTCGAGGGCTATTCGGTATAGGTGAGTATTGGCCATATCCACTAGCGTCTTTGCAGGTTTGGGTACAACAGCTTCCTATCTAATCACTTTATGCCCAATTGTTAAAATGGAGTCGGTCTCCTGGGGTTTGGGATATAGGACCAAACTAATTTTACCTGAAGAACAAGCTGAATGGAGAAAGAGGACGAGAGAAAAACAAGGCCAATAAAAGCAGAGTACTGTCAAAGAGAGCAACAGAAAGACAGGACCAACTGAAGGAGAGTACTGTAAAACAAAACAAGAGCAACAGAAAGACAGGGCCAACTGAAGGAGAGTACTGTAAAAGAAAACAAGAGCAACAGAAAGACAGGGCCAACTGAAGGAGAGTACTGTAAAACAAAACAAGAGCAACAGAAAGACTGGGCCAACTGAAGGAGAGTACTGTAAGACAAAAACAGCACAACAGAAAGACAGGGTGTACAAAAGGTAAGTACCGTAAAACAAAAAGAGAGCGACAAAAAAACAGGACCAACAGAAATAAAGGGCCAACCAAAGGAGAGTACTGTAAAACAGAAAGACTGGGTGAACAAAAAGCGCAAGAGAAAAACGGCCAACAAAATGGGAACACTGTAAAACAAAGTACTTGCTGACTGATAATGAAATAATTTTGGTTCATTTTATTACTTATATACGTTGCCACACCATGCCTTTTTGTATTAGTAACTCTGTTCTGTATCTACCAGATCTGTATGCAGCTACTGCAACATTGCTACTTACACTTCAGATGTTTACAATTCGTCAAAATCCCAAATGAACATTAGTGTACAAAATTATTACACCACCCAAGAGAAAAATGGGCAATGCCATTAACTTGGGCAGTAAGAGCTTTTTGCATTACAAGATACATAGTTATGTAATTCACAAAATGTTATGAATTATGAAATAACTCTGCTCCAGAAAGTATACCTAAACTTTTAACCAGTGCTGTATGTCAAAAATAGTCTTATTTTGGGGAAAAGGCATAATGTTCCAAGTCCAACAATTTTTGTATACTTATTTGGAGAATCTACTAGTTGTATCTATATATACAGACAAGACAGTGCCTCCCACAATCGCAAATTTCACATTCACGGTTTCAGTTACTTCTGAGTTGCACATTAACAATTAAATGGAAATATTATTTGAAGCTTGACAAAACATTGCAGAAACTTGCAATGTGTAAGCTAAAAATATACAGTTAACACTGAAAATGATTTGTACCACATAAAATCTAATATAATATATGAATGCTAGTGTTATTTAATATATTTTTTTGCATAAGTGCATACTATGTGTTTAATTTTAAAATCATCTTTGTCTTGGCAACCAGCCTCACTCACGTGTTAGCTGTCTGTGTGACCGTGGAATCTCACATTTCTAGCAGTAAATTTTAAACATTAATTCTGCTTTTTTTAATAATGGGTCCAACAAGTGTTGCTCCCAGTGCTTCTGACAGTGTTCCAAAGAGGAAGAACATGACGACTCTGATGCAAAAGGTGGAATTGGCAGATATGTTTCCTAGTGGAAGGTCTGCAAGTGAGATGCAGTTCTATTTCTTTACAAATTGGTAATAAACAGACTTTTTTATGTTACTGGTCAGGCTAGCAGTTTTATGGATTAAGTTGGGGGGCAAGTATTATTCACAAGTTTTCACATCTGTAGGAGCCTTCTGCTCCCAACCCCCATGAATGTAAAGGGACAACTGTATTCAGAATCTATTTTAATAGGTTTTGAGCTTTTTTTCATATTCTATTAGCCAATAACAATGAACCGCTAATATTAGTTGTCAAAGATTTGTTTAGTACACCTCCTGGATCTCAGGCTGACTTCATAATTCATAACAGTTAATGGATTATATAAGTGCGATAAAACCATGTTTGTAGAGAACTCTGGATTGTTAAATGGACATTAAACATGCAAAACTTCATTTCTAAACAAGGCCACACAAAATACAGGTTTATTTTTTAAACAATTTCTTGATACTAATATTTTTACAATAAGTAAAAGGATCTGTTGACAATTCCCATTATAAAAGAAACATTAAATTCCCTGATAAATAGCTTTATGCCTATTTTCTTGAGTGGCCTGAGAATTTTGCAAAGAAGATAAAATATTGTAAGCGTTCTTTTAGCCAGGTACGTCAGTCTCTGAAGTTCACCATATGAAATATCGTAATGCACAACTATTTCTTTTTAAAGATGAAGTTTGTGGTCATGGCTCCAGTGGGCTGGTGTACATACAGGTACTCCTTTTACCCAGGGCTTTGAGTAAAAGATTAACTAATTTAGTATCCTATCTCAACCTTGATGTATTCAATATTTTAAAAAGTGCAAAGCCCACATGCACCGCAGCCCCCTCGGGTCCAACCCTGCAAACCCTGATTTGAAAAAAAAAAAAAACAGTAAATAGGAAAACCCAGTTTGATTTTATTTAGTAAGTCCCCTGTGCAGTACAGGAAAAACCAAGACCCTGCTCTTTATTCTAACTACACTGCTTCACTGTTTATTGCTGGTGGGTGTACAATGATTTTGTGGACCTGCACACATAGATATGGTAACCTAATAATTCTAAATTAATGTGTGATTATTTTGTTCGACATTCTAAATCCATCAAAGGGACTTCCTTCTTCCACTAGGTAACCTAAGCACACTTCCCATCTTTACAGGTGCTGTATTTTTAAAAAAATATTTTTAAATGCTAATTAAAATAATTTTCTTCTGAAAACTTTTTCATGAATAAGCAAAAGGAATGTGCATTATGTATTCAGATTACTTTTTTGAGAAACTAATGCATTACTGTTTCAGTGTCAGTAATAATATCTTAGTTACATTTTCCAATACAATATGCTTTACTTTTTTCATTCAAGTGATACAATATCACATTGTTTTATGTTTGTCGAGGGCCCCGGTACCTGGTAGAATGTGACAGTTTCGCTTTGGGCAGGCTAGGATAGTTACTAAATAACATGGCGAAATCCAATGCTTTTGAAAAGTGGAAGCACTTGCATTATTTTCATTTAATAGCTGTACATGAAAGGGGAATGTTCAGTGCAAACCTCACCTGACGAGCAGCTTTCCACTACAAAAAATACAGCTTCAAATAAAAAGAAGCACCTGGGCACAAAGCTCTGCAGCGCTGCCCTTGAGGAAAGAGACCCTAGCGGTCATGATGCTGGCGAACGTACGGCAGTAAAACAACAGAAAATAGAAAGGCTTTCATTTAGCTGGTACGTATTAAAATGGTGTCTCTGACAGAACTGTAAAAAGTTGTAGGTGCGTATGTATCTGACATGGATTCAGGGGATGATGGAGATTAAGTCTCCTTTACAGATTAAAATTACGTTTTAAGTAGCACTGATGTAAACAAACAAAATTTCATTCTCCCGCCGCACCACCAACGCACGCCCCAAACCCGTAACCTTAAATGTTGTGATGTGAATGGCAAACGTACATGGTAAAGTTGTGTATTCATAGGAATGCCACTGAAACGTACTCAACCTTGAGGAACAAAGTCTGTGAACCTGATTTGGTAAGAAACATTATTGCTTCTATTTTGTTTGGTTTGTTTAGCTTTTATGTGTAAATCAGTTTCACATTTCAAGTTTGTGTCCTTTTCAAACAAAAGTAACGCTTTTACTTGTAATATTACTTTACATTTTGAGTAGCACTATTGTGCACTTGGTTACTGTTAAAGGGAATACCAACGTTACTGTTAAAAGTAATGTTCCCCAACATGGTATAAGCAGGATAAACCACTCTGAGCTGTGCGGTTCAACATCAGACCAAGCTTATGCTGATTATTTTCGTGGATCCACACACCTTGTTGTGGTTTACCACCTACAGTATGTATCTCGGGCATCTTAAAGAAAGAGCAGAGGTTAAAAACAAAAAATAGTCAGAGAAGCCAGGTACTGGCTGCCAGCAAGTGGCTCCACATTGTGTGACTGCTGCTTTACTGCACTGATGGTCAGCATGAGAAAGTTTACCCGCACTGTGACAGGCAGGACATGTGCTGTCAACAGCACAGCTCTGATGTATAGAGCTGCAGAGCCCTGACTGCATGGACCCTAGCGTGCTGCCAGGAGATAAAAATCCAATGTGAACCGACGCCCATTGCAGCACCCGTCTCTCCATTACACACACACAAACACGCCTCACTCTTTTCTACATCTGTCATTCCAAAGCTCACAGTGTCACACCATTCTTTGGCTATACAACAACAGTCCAGTTTGCCCCGCTCATAACCCATTAGGAAAAGGCCACAATTGGCATTTACCACATTTTTCAGTATGTTAATGTTTAAAACACTAAATTCTGTTTATGACAAGTTTTTTTTTTCCTCTGACACACTGTAGGGAAGATGCTTTGCTTGTGTCAGTTAGATCTCAGTGTTGCAAAACAGAGGAAGTGCTCTTTCACTGAATTTAACAACATCTACATTTGAAATGACATTCATACTGGTATGCACATTATAAAGAACAGGCTCTGTTTGTATATTTTCTGTGCTGGATCTTCAAAAATTGTCTTTTCAACAGTAACAGTTAAGTTAAGTCATGAACCTGCCAGATCCATGCATTTAGTCCTTAAAAAACTCCCAAAAATATTTATCACAAAACCACTGAATGAACTGTTGTGAAATAAATTCTTTGAACCGATAACATGCTTCCTAAAGAATGTTGTAATTTCATTGTCCAAAATTTTATACAGATTTATGTTCCACTACTAAAATCACTTATAGCAAAATAAGCTTCTGTACAGTATCCTGAGCTGACTACACATATATGACAACAGAGATTTAATTAGTTATCAAGTTAAAAGCTGTCAAATACTAAGATAAACGCTGATGATTTTACCTGTAGTTTTTAAACATAAATGTGTTTTTGTTTTGTAAACTGTTGCTATATAATTTGGACATCGTAACGTGTCACTGTTGTGTCATGTAAAACACAGCCTGTCATTGGATAGTGTTTAGTGCAAGACATACAACCTTTGTCAGTACTGCCTACAGGTAGCAATGTTAGTCACTAACACATATTGACAACAATTCTCAGTGCTGCCCAACCCATTAAGGAAAGGAAATTAAACAGCATTCAATATCTATACTCCTGGCCTTCCAAAGAAGTGCAGATTTTGAATAATAATAGAACTATACTGCAAACGTTGAAAACAGAAAAAGACGCTGGCCTCTGCTACTCCATGTTTAGAGTTTAAGAAACTAATCGTTATATACAGTTTGTCAGAGCTAAGACATGAAAACTGAGTGTAACACACTTAGACTATCACCATTACAATCTCATAAAATCCTCTTATTTCTTCCATTGCAGCTTAATACAGAAATTAAAAACTGACAAGTTTTTAAAGCCCTGAATTATTAATTATAATAATCCACACAGTAGAAATGCCAAACTTATCTTCTAGTTGGAAAGTTAACAAAAACTATTGCAATGATATAATTGTAATAATGATTTTAAAAGGAGAACAGAAACATACTGAATTTAACATATTAATTAATGTATCAACTGCAGGAGAAAAAAAAGAGATGATCAACTGTTATAAATTTGTTTCTAAATTAAAACATCTTGTATTGTAAATGTCTTTAACATTGAAAATATATATAAAGCTGATATCACCAATCAAATGCATGTACGTGACACAAATCTGCACAAAGTGATTTGTGGAAAAACAACTTGCAGTAAACCAGCAACATTCTCCAACACTTCACATGCCATCCTCATTAATCTTGCCTTGTTAGTTTAATGCTAAACAGTAAAGTATCAATCATACTGCTTGTTAATTGGACAACCTTTGCATGCTGATAAAATTGTGGTCTAGATTCTAGACTCTAGAACATGTGTCCAAGAAGCCACTGGAAAAACATAAGTTGTGTATTAAACCCTTCAAATATCAAATTTAAGAAAGCATACTCCCAAACTTTAGATTTTAAATCACATTTTAGCCAGTGTTGGACAAAAGTCCATTATGTAATAGACAGTCAGAGGTTGTAGCAACTAAATTTACTGTGCTTTTATACATGACTGTACTTGCCTGATAATACTCAAGATCTCCACAAACAGTTCACTAACAAAGCTGGAAGGAACACAAAAATCACACCATTTCAGGGTCACGCATCTACTGCTGACACCGTGTGCAATAAAACAGCCACCAGTTCTATAATGCTTCAGGCCTTTGGTTGTGGATAAACATGGGGTTTAAAGTTTGACCCATGACATCACTCCAATCAAAGTTAACAAGCAGAGATTTCATTACCATAAAATAAAAAGATGTGGATGACTGCCAAATGACCCCCTGAGCAGCTCACGGATGTGCACAGAAATGTGGATCTGAGACCCGCCTCACCCTCCAGAGGTATCTGGTAGATGACAGCAAACCTGGAAAGGTGAGACTCAGGATCCCCAAGCAGATGGCCACTGAAATATGTTACTCATTAAATACAAACCAAGAACTTAAACAGTATCAGCTCAGGATAAACGATAAGCACCGATATAAACAAGTGTGCAGACAGCTAATGAGTTAAGTATTGTGGGAGGGGGGGATTCATGATCACAGGTAAAAATATAAATTTTTCTTAAAAGTGGGATGGAAAAAACCAAAGTCAAAATGAAATCTAAGTCCACATTTTTTGTACTTGTAAGAAATTGGCAATAATAAAAAGCATGCACTTCTGGCCCAAAACTGCCCCAAAACTGCCCTGTTCCAAAATAAAAAGCAGTATATATGAAGCAACAACTGAAATTAAGACACATTCACGGATTACTCAAGAACAAAGCATTGGGAGACAATACAGGGCGGCCTTTCCAGCCAATGGTGACTGGTGTTGGCAAATCGGAAGCAGCGCCACGACAGATGTAGACCTTTACAGATTAGCAGGCACCCCCCAGTGAGTTGAGGACGGCATAAGGAGCAAAAAGACACAGGCCTCACCAACGGGGGCTACTCTACAGCTACAGGACACACTGCACTAAAGGAACAGACAAGTAATGTGTAGTATAATAAGACAGTAAACACCAATTCAAAGGCAATAGTCTGCCCACACAACACAAAGAGATATAGGTACATCCAGCTACATCCAAGACATTTACATTTTATGTTCAGTTTGACAGCCGGGAGTGTTGTTCACGCTGACTCTCAGTTTTTGCTCATGTACACAGCAGGTTATTTAACTGGAACATTTCAGGTGAAATACCTTGCTCAAGGGTGTTACAGTAGGGCGCCTCCTGGGACTAGAACATGCAGCCTTTGTTATGAGCTCATATCCTTAGTCCTGTTAAACCTCTGGCCCTTCCCAGGCTATTTCTGCCTGCCTGCATTTTCTGTAGCCCAGTTGTAGACTATATAAATGGATAAATGCCTGCATGCAAGCTTTCCCTTTGCAAAACATTGCAACTTCGTCAATCAAAAATTGTCTTCTAGTGATGCCTTTGAGTATCAAGGTATGTATAACCTCCACGTTATTACATTAATTAATACGTGGACTACTGGTGATTTTAATACAGAGGCCCTCAGGGTACTGCAACGTTAGTGCCATAAATACAGCGTTTCTGACCTGCAGGTGTATTTGTGTGAGACGTTTACTCATGTCACTTTGAGTAGGTTTGTGGTGCTCTCTGATTATATACCTCTGGAGAATCATGGGAGAGGCAATGTCCACTTTACAATGTCTGCACATGACAAGCCATTCAATTTCATATGCGCAACACTTCATGAATGTTAAAATGGAGAACTTCCCAGATTCTGGACTGCTAGCACCCCAAAATAAATAACACTGACTAACAAAGCACTTACTGCCAATACATTCACAAATATTTATGTATATTTATAGTCACAAATACTAAAACACGGTCTTTAATTACCGCACCACATACAATGCATGGCTGCCAGCACATATGCTACTTGCATGACAATAATTTATTTTCTGACAGTTTAGAAAATTCAGAAAAAAAATTATAAATAAAATTAAACACACACACACACACAATTCAAAGGGTAGCAGCGGCATGGCACGACTATAAATCATGCACATCAACCAAAGGCACTGAATGCACAGCGCAGCCAACGACGATGCCAAGCGAATGCTGCCAACGCATCAGCACGCTCACACAATATTCTAAATTCCAAATGTAATTCTTTTGACTCCTTTCTATTGTGAGTTGGCGCAATCTGCTAATCCTATGCAGAGATAGGAAAGAATTATGTGACCTATCTTAACATAAACTGCAGACAGTTGCCATGTCATCTTTTGATGAGAGCTATTCAAACTCAACAAAAACAGCTCATATACCAAAAAAAAAAAGCGTATCTTCCGTTGCTGGCGAGTAGTTGGCCGCGTTGGCCTGGCTAAGACGCTAAATTGCGACTCAGGTTTTGGGCAGGATGTTTGTCATCGAGAAATCGATAGTGACTGATAAACAGAAGTAGGAAACATCACGACAACACACTACAGTCTGCACAACGGTGTCGGTGGGGGGGGCGGAAAAAATTACTTGAGAGTGAGACAGTGGAGAATTACATGGAGATTCCATGGTAACAACGGCAAATCCATAACAGAGGTAGGAATTGGAACAGATCCCGGGATAGAAGTAAAGTTGTTAATTACTGTGGAAAGTTTTGTGTTTTTTTAATTAACAAAAAGCTCCAGCCCATTATTTTTTTGCATTTAGTTTAAATTTTATTCAAAGTAAAGCCCTCAGTGGTGACAGGATGGGGGACTGAAATGGTTACCACGGCGCAGAAGCAGTGGGCCATACTTCAGCACCCCAGAGCAGGAATGGGGACAAATGCTGTCCCTGCACTCCTCTCCATTCAGACCTTTTAAACATGCATTTAAGCTACAGCAATAACAAAGCAGAGCCTGAAATCAGAACAGTAAATAACAGTGCACATTATAATACACCTGCTCCGTGCCAAGACACAGCACACTGCAGTTCATTTCTTTAATTAAAATCACACAAATCCCACAATAAAAATAAAAGCACAGATACAACATCAAGAGAACAATATGAAAAGTAATTAGCCTCAATGAAGAAGCTCTGCAGTGAGATGGATGACATTGTTGATTAAATTAACCACATAAACAGAAACAAGCAGCACCAAAGCAACAGCAGTATTGTTTAGGAGCTACATGCTGTTTAATAAACACAGCAAAATGTGTGTTCCCAGGCCACTAGTTGGCATAATGAATCTGTCAGCAACACAAGAGTCCTGTCAGGCAATGCTACGTTGTGATTGGCCCCACTTGTGCATCTGAAGCTAAAGGGTTACCGCTGCAGCCAAGAGGCTGCTTAGGCACAGAGAACGACAGCAAGGACCCCCGTTTTAAACAGCTGCCTAATTACGACATTTATAACCCAGAATCTGGAATTGATTTTAGCCCGACTTAAAGCTGCACTGGCATGAAAAGACTATTTGATTAGAGCAGCAGTTGTTTCATTTGCAGCGGAGCAGACTGCACAGCATCTCTATCCGGTGCACAATCTGTATTCATTATGCTCCGTAAAGGATGATCCATGTCCCGATTCCCCGCACTGATAATTCCACGCAGACGCACGGTGCTCTGAACGGCTGCCGTGATTCCCTAACACAAAAGATGCACGCACGCACATGCACATGTATTCACACACTCACATGAACGCACACACACACCAAGCTCAGAGATAGTTCATGGGCAACTCTTATGCTACGCCACAGAATGAAGCGTAGCATAAGAGTTGCCCATTACTTGTATTAAATACAAGAAATTTCACTGATTTACCCACTAAAAATCATTTTGGTCCAAAAGCTATTTGTGGTAACAGTAAGAGAACTGCAAAAATACATGTCAGACACATAAACCATTCTGCTAATGTAAGATGTCTGAAAACTCAAAGTCAACAAAACGACTCCCTCAAGAGAGGAAATGTTAAGGGAAAAAAACAACCTCAATTAATAAATTCTAAAAACCTTTAAGTTTACTACAACAGAATCTGATGCAAGGCTTCATTCGTTTGAAAAAACCAGCATGTTGTCGGTTCCATCATAATATGATTAAGCATATAATACCTCAAACGAAAAAGACATTCACTGTAACCATACAGGTATTTATGAAATACACACATGTAGGGTATATAGGTATGTACATACACATGTATAATTGTATATATAAAATATGTGTTTGTGACTGTGTAAATAGAAAATACACCTACAAGTACACAGCCCTATATCCCCATTTCCTCAGCCATGCCTGGGGTTCTAGAGATACTGACAAAACCTACAGAATCCTAAGAGGAAATAAATGCACTGGTACTAAGTGCAAAATACAAAAAAAAAAAAAAACGAAGTTTCCTTTTTTTACATGTTTTTGCAATACGGAGTAAACAGGAACTGAAACCTGTTGCCAGCTGGGGGGCTGGCAGGGGGGCGCAAGTGTGGACAGACCTGATAAACTCTGTCTCAGCCTCTAATCCAAAAGCTCAGTACCTTAAGCTCTCCTGCAGGCGTGCCACACGCAGCGCCGCCCCGCTGGCTGCATTGCAGCATGCTGTACCATGCGGGGGATTATTACCCTCATCTGTAGGCAGGTCCCGAGGGACAGTCGGGGGCCGGAGGCCGACCTGTCCCCGTCCCCGACAGCGGTGAAGGACACCGAGCAGAAGGACAGAGAGAGGCGGGCGGGGGGTACGGCCTTCCTCCACAGAGCAGTGGGTTAAACACGACCGCACTACGGGGGAATATTATACAATAAACACTCACTCCTGTTTTTAAAGACACAAATGGCATGGTGGCAAACAGGTAACGTAGAAAAATAACCGAGGTTATTACCAAAGAAAAAGGTGTTTCCTCTATTCATCTATCTGTGGCAAATAAAAAAATTATAAGTCTGGATCTGCTCACGAAGGATTATTCTAATAATTACTGCACGCTCCCCCCCCACCCAAAGAAATCATTATGTATCACAGCCATTACTGCATTCATAGGCTAAAACTCTCTCTCTTTCTTCTGTCTTTATAAGATGACACTGGCATATTCACATCAGCGACTCGAAAATGATACCATGGGAGCGGCACAGCTCTAATGCCAATTAAAATACTGCCTGGGTAGTACTTTGTGTAAATTCACCTGGGGACGGAACAGAAAATAAATAGTGTAATATGCGTCCTACAGCTATGGAAATATATATAATTGCTCAGAGTGGTAATTTGCTTTTTTTCTCATGGTGGTTTCACCCAAGTTGAGCTACGATGTGAACATTTTTATCTTGCACTGAAGGGGGGATTTTGTGATTTAGACTTTAAATCAACCTCAGAGCTGAGTTCTGGTTCTTATCCGCTTGTGAGAGCCTGCTTCTCTCTTCAGTATGTATTACCAGTGTTCAGTGTTTATTCTTCTGAGCCTTTCTAGATCATAATAAAGTTGTTTATCAACAGTCAAGATTGCATTTATATAGAAACACATACATAAATATTAGTGTCTAAAAATGTGTTGCTGTAAGTTTACTTTATTAATCTCAGAATTAGGACAAATGTAAAGGCAAATCCAAATAATGTTAACATTGTATTTCACTTAAATTAACAGTTGAGAATAAACTGTGAGTAAGAAATTGGTGTATATTTAATAATTTACATATTAAAATTTATGAAAATTAAATACATTTTGCCAATTAAAAGTATCAGTCACGATAAACAAATGAATGAAAACACTAATACACAAACCTTATGGCCCTATATCCTTGTAAGATTATCTTTAATTAATGAAATAATTTGTTCACCCATTCATTAATTCATTCATTCTCAATCTGCTAATCCTGGTTAGGAGGGAGCTTTTAGTGTAACAGAGGCGACACAGGAGATAAGGTTGGGTATACCCAGGGTGGGGCACTAATCTAACACAGGAGAAAAGGCTGGGTATAACCAGAATAGGGCACTAACCCAACACAGGAGATAAGGCTGGGTATAGCCAGGGTAGGGCACTAACCCAACACAGGAGATAAGGCTGGGTATAGCCAGGGTAGGGCACTAACCCAACACAGTAGATAAGGCTGGGTATACCCAGGGTAGGGCACTAACCCAACACAGGAAAAAAGGCTGGGTATACCCAGGGTAAGGCACTAACCCAACACAGTAGATAAGGCTGGGTATACCCAGGGTAAGGCACTAACCCAACACAGGAGAAAAGGCTGGGTATACCCAGGGTAGGGCACTAACCCAACACAGGATACAAGGCTGGTTATAAAAGAAATTTATTTACAGTGGTTTTGTGGCATATTTGACATGTACACAAATAAAAATAACAAATTACAAACTGTGCCCAATAAAGAAAAATATAAAAATACCCAAAATTACTGAAATTTATTTTTTTGAAAAATGGAAAAATGTTAGATATCACTGAACAGAACTCTGAAGTTGAACAGAAACCTAATTTAAAATATGTCACTGCACCCTTCAGTCTTAAATGTTTATGTAACGGAAAGTCTATGTGATTTGTACAAAACAACACACACAATGATTCATTGCAATTGCTCCGTATCCCTAGTTGACAAAATATAACAAATCAGAAACCATTCACCTCTACACACCAAAACAAGGCTGAGTTTAGTGTTTGGAATGAAAGATGTGCTAAACGTAAAGAAAAATAAATTTATCCATAATAACGATGCCACAGCACAGCCAATTTTGAGATAGGCGTTAAGCTGATTGAGGCCAACCAAAGTTGTTTTTCCAGCTTAAATTTCTTCAAAATGGACATCTCAGGTCCAATATCATGGGCTTTTACTGTTTCCAATTTCCCTGTTTGCTACTAAGAGCCAGCAAACTTACCAGGATAAAACAGTCCAGACGCACTTCCTGTAAGTCTGCTGATATCACCATAGAACAGCTCCAAGGCGATTCTGTTATTATTTAAATTTTTATTTAATTTTCCCAAAGTTCCATCAACTGATTTCACTTAATACACACAGGGCAAAAAATTTAGACGCTCTTTTAAACTTAACTGGAACGCAGATGCTCCATATACAAGGATGCCACATGAAATATAAATGTGACAATCCTGAGAAAAGTAAGTTCTTTACCATCTGGACATACTTTAAAACCTAATCACCTAAAACTGTGGAAACTTTCCCCACATATTTTTAACAATTGTGCAACACAAATCACAAAATCTGGGATGTTATAAAGAATGAAAACTTCTGTGCCTATATAAATACATAAAACAGATTAACTTTCACTTTCAGTGGAACCAAAACATGAGCAACAATTATCAGTTTACATAATAATACGAAAATCAGAAAAAACAAAATTTAACCCTATTTTATATTTCTCAGAATGAATTACTGGTGGCAACAAACTGTGCTTTGCTGATGAAAACCGGTTGTCATAACCCTGTCAACACTTTTATTACCTTTAGTTTTTCTGGTTTGGGCCATAAAGTATGATTGCAGCCTTCAAACAACCAAAGAAATCAGGCATTGTAAACGAGGCTGCAGTGGACTGATTATATCCAGCTGATTTTGCCCAGGAAAATAAAATGCACACACAGTGATATAAATTTCCTTTCTATTGCACTTTGAGGTAATGAAAATACAAACTGTCACAAAAAAAACTCATGATCAACATACAGAATAAAATCACTGACAATTATGTACATTTTTATTACTTTAAATGCAACTTTAATGCTGAAAACCACATACAGATGTATATATACACACACACACACACACACACACACACACACACACACACACACACACACGTATATGTGCGTGTACAACACGTGATCTTGGGATGTGGTTCACATGTTTATAAAAGTAATGCATTACATCTGTTACTGTGGTCTTAGAATTGCCAGCTTCATTTCAGATAGCAAAAAGCACTGAGCAAATTCTGCGCTTTGAACTGAAATGTGATAATTAAGTTTACACTTAGCAGTTTCAAATAGGAAACTGTATATATAATGTCTGTATAGGTTAACCAAGTTGTTAATCTTCTTAGACTTTCTAATATTTCACATGCAATTAGCTACAGATATGGGACAGAGCCAAGAAGGCAATAAATAATTATAATTATGACTGAACATATAATATTTTCTTTTCTTTCATTTTAAAATTTACAAAGTTTAACATATTAATACATAGCACATGCCAGGCTCAACACTATTTTGTTGGGCCTCCTTTAATAAAAAATATATTAAAATTAAGTACCAGAATAAACTATTGCATTATATATTTGTAATACATCTAGAATGTGACATATGCAGAAATCTTTACAAAAATAAACTCTATTTCAATAAAACAAAAAAGCACAAAACTAGGTGTGATACTGTTGTTCTCACTGACATTGTTAGCTCCAATTATTTGAGGCTTCAGCTCCGAATATTTAAAGTCTAACCCCAAATATTTTCGCCTTGGAAATGGGCGGGGGGTTACAGCAAAGCAGCAGACAAACCCCAGGCAAAGTTAACTTAGCCCCTGACCTTTTCAATAGCTCCCCTGGTCTCCAAACAAAAGTTACATCAAAGACGTGTTAGAAAAAGGGTTTTATATATAATTGTATCATCTTCATCCCTGAAATGACGCCTCTGCTGGAGGTCAGTAATGGTCTGTCAGATATCAAGGCTCCACTTTTTCAGAACTAATCATAAGGTACTATTAAAAACTCAACAATGGTGGCATTTAGTTAATTACAAAATTAACAGTAAAAAACATGTTACTCACACTGTTATCACTTGACAATATTCACCATTCCTCAAGGACATGGCCCATTCTATAGCACTACTCAGGCAGTCCATCTTGTTAAAGCTAATTTTCCTTACAGTAAAATTACCCAAAGGTTACTGCTACTGCTGTGTGATGTGTTCAGTGAGTCCAGTTTACATGATGTGATAACACACGTGTGAGCATATACATACTACAGGCAACTGACATTCTGGATTTTATTTTTTCATGTTTTTTTCAAGTTGTGATAAGAGAAACTTTGTGTAGGTTGCTTTGTTCACGCCCCCCTTTTTGTGGAACCCAGCTGGGTCTAATTAGTTATATTGGCCTAAGGATGGCCCTGATCATTTATTACTTATTTAATACTAGTTGATTGTGCTAGGTTTCACCACTGCTGCAAATAAATACACTATTGCACTAATATTTACATGAAAATAATTATAAATTTAAAACAAAACTAGTTTTACAGTGGGTTCCAAATGTGTACAATACAGACACACAAACATGCATTCATCTATACCTCATATGTAAATTTGAGTATGAAATAAAAATATAAAAGGAGCCAATGTCTGATAAGTTGCAATCCACGCTGGCATTGAATTGTAGCTTGCGCAAGTTTTTCTGTAGCTACATCTAAAAATTTTATTTTGAGACCCTGTTGTGTGAATTGGCAGTTTTACATCAAACCTTTTCACCAACATGTCAATATGTCTCTCAGCTAAGAATTATATAACTGACTCAATGGGAACCACAGTAACTGAAATGGGAACTGGGTTGTGCCAATATGGCAAACGAGTAACCCTTCAAACATCATTACTAGCAAAGCCATTAGCATAGCAGTGCAAAATATGAGCCACACATGTTGATATTATATAAAGTACCTCGTGTGTCCATACATGTGTGTTGCCTTGCTCACTTCTCTTTTTGTGCCACAACAGCAAATATCCTGCTGGTGCAGAATGCTGGGCCGTATCTGGCCCCACAATCGATAAGGCTCCTAGTGAAGGGCTCCCATTCATCTCTTAGCCATAAAATTTGATTAGCGCTGACTACAGCACTGCAGGGAGATGGTACGATAGAACCAGACTGCAGGATACAACAGCAGCGCTCCTTATTTTCCTCTGCTTCATTTCTGTGGGGCAGTTTTCCTCTTGTTTTCTTCTTGTACAGCCCTAACCAGGTGTGTGCCAGCCCATAGCATAGACATTACCTGCTGACAGTACAGAGACCACAGAGCAGTAGGCCATGTCTATTTTGTTTCTTTTCGATTTCTGTAGTCTAGGTTTTCCCACCCACTCTACAAATGACTAAAGCTACAGTCTAATAAAGCTTGGAGAGGTAACACGCCTTTACCTCAAGTGCTTTCTGTGACATACCACTATTGGTCAATCACACAGCTCTAAATGTTCTAGTGTTCTCTGTGACAAACTGCCATTGGCCAATCACACAGCTCTAAATGTTCTTGCGTTCCCTGTGACACATCAACACTGGCCAATCACACAGCTCTAAATGTTCTCGCATTCCCTGTGACACATTGACACTGGCCAATCACACAGGTCTAAATGTTCTAATGGTCTCGTTGACAAACTGTTATTGGCCAATCACACAGCTTTAAATATTCTGCTGTTCTCTGTGACAAACTGCTATTGGCCGATCACAAATCTCTAAATGTTTTACTGTTCCCTGCTGTTAATTAGTCAAGTGTTATGTCCTAACCCAAGTGAGCAAAAGCTTGTTAAGGCATGGATTGGTTAGGTTTGTGATGTAAAAATAGGTCCACTACACCCATTCTGTTTGACAGAGAAACCACGTCCATACATGGACATTTACTGTTTTAATGATCACAGTTAAGAACAAAATTTTAAATGCATACATACTTTTTCATTGGTTTCCTAATTTACCAAAAATAAAGAAAAACCATGGGTCACAATTTCATTTGTTATATTATTAGGAAAAAAAACAGTTTAATATGTTCTGGAATTCATAGTTTCTGGTGTCAGTGCAAAATATCCATCCATCAATCCATTTTCCATACAACTTATCATATTTATACTCTCCTTAATACTGGATGCTTAAAACATAAACATAAAAAAATTTGTAAGAGTAGATATCTGATTTTCATGCAAGCTACTGGTCAACTTTCCTGCATTTAGGAAAAACACATTTTTTTATCTGTGTTTTTACTCTTCAATACAGAAGCTAGAACATTGCACAAAAACACTTAAATTACATTCATTTCATGTGGTAGGTCATTTCAGTAAACATTTTACATAACTTGCTTTGATTTCATTCAGAGACCAAATATGTTCCAAGTATGTTTCAAGTAAAACCTACTTAATGTCAATAAGATTGCTTCCCAAAGCATCCCACAAAAACACTATTTTCAGATTGTTCTCAGTTTTTTGTATAATCTACATCGATTATTCATTACCATCATGGCTCACGCACGAAGGAATATTTAAATCTTGCTGAATCAACACAATTATTGTTCAATATTATTGTCAGATTAAGTCACCCAGAAATATGCATCCATATCAATTGACATACTTTGGTCCTTTTTTGTTTTATAGGTGATCAAAACAATGCACTCACTGCTCCCTTTAATTTCTTTATTAACATACAAACAATTAGAGATGACCATACAGATGACACAATAGCCACTATGCTCCATATATTTTTCCCACATACTGTACACTTAAAACTGTTTCTTTTTTATTTTTTAATCACTTATTACCACTTAGAGATCAAAGTGTGCAAGTTTCTGTTTTAGTATTTCATTAATAGGTGTGTACTGTTTGGCAACAAAGTATTTAAAAAACTGTAAAACAAGCATTAAAGGAATACAGCACTCTTACTGTGATATCGAATACAGAAACAATGCACTCCTCTTCAAAGAAAATTTCAGATGGTCAACAACCAAGACCACTATTAAAGTAAACCTGACTGTGATTACCACTTCTTGGTCTTTAAAATTCTTATTCTGTTTACATAATGGTTATAAAGACAGATTTATTTTTATGAAAAAAAAAATCAATGCTAATGTATATATGAATAAATGCAATTTTATATTTTATGTGTTAGCTGGGAAAAATACTGGAAAAATTTAGTCTTTGATAAGCACACTCAGCACCCTCTAAAGAACAACTCCAGGATTATTTCCCACTTTCTTTATTGCTCAATTCTTCTTCTATTGTTCAGAATATTTGATCCCTTTTCTGAGCAGTTCCAGTTATCTTGGGACTGGACTCTCTTGGGTTTTTTTTTATCCTATTTTGTAGCATTTTTGCATTAGTCTGTGTAAATCTAGTTGGCTTCCACTGAGGTGCATCAGTATATACGAGCACTTGTTTATTTTTGTACGGGTGTTCAGTTCGTTCGCTCGAACTCACCTGTGTATCGCGGACATTCTCCACCGTGAAGTTGAACCACACTCTGAAGCGTGGATTGCAGGTGTCTGGTCTGATGAACAGGTCAAACTCAAATTCACTGATGTAGTCCACACGACCAAGATTACCTGTGCAAGGAGGGAGCACATTGTCAGAGACAGATTTAGCTATAATTGAGTGAAACCCAGAAGAGACGGTGTCTTCCAGCTTGAGCGCACAGGAAAACCCTCACACCTGAAAATAACTGAAACTTCCTGGTAGAAGAAAACATGTCATGTAATTAGATTATACACCAGCTAAAACTGACAAAGTTAAATAATCTTAATGGCATATCTAGATTTCATGAAGACAATGTCATGTTTTCACCTAAGGGTGGAAAAGAGGTGATTTACTCTTCATAACACATACACATCAGAGCATCAATATCTATATAATGCATACAAGAATGTTAATAAGTAACTTATGTGATTTTAACTTTCACTCATGGATGGATCTAGGGGCAGGGCCACCAGTGCACTGACCCCATCTGTAATCCAATTGGTCCCTTTATTGCCCCCCTTCCTATAAGTCACTAGTCACTTCAGAAAAAAAATTATATACGAATGTAAGACATATGGGTGGCCCCTCTGTTAAATATGGCCCCTGCTTTCAGTACAATATCCTTGGCCACACAGTGTCTATGACAACACTGCATGTTATTCATCTCTTTAGGTTGTTTTATTTTACACGTCATACATTTCTATCTAGTTTTTATAAAGATTAAAAGAAAGCACCCATTTAAATTTGCGAAAGTATATACTGAAAAACTGGGGGCACGGTGGTTACCATTGTTGCCTCACACTTCTAGGGTTGGGGATTGAGATCCCTCCTCTGCCATGTGTGTGTGGCTTTTGCACGCTCTCCCTGTGCTTCAGGGGTTCCTTCAGCTGCTCCAGTTTATTCCCCCAGTTCAAAAATGTGCACTGTAAGCTGACTGGCATTTCCAAACTGCCTGTAGTGAGTGTGTGTGAGACTGTATCCTGCAATGGTTGGCAACCCATCCAGGATGTCCCCCACTTTGAGACCTAAGCTCCTGGGATAGACCCCAGGCGCCCCATGACCCTACACAGGAAAAGGGTTAGGGAGGATAGGTGGATTTACTGAAAAATACTTGGGATAGGCTCCAGGACCCCCATGATCTTACACAGGAAAAGGGCTAGGAAGGATAGATGGATGTTGTGAAAAAATACCTGGGATAGGCTCCAGGCCCACTGTGACCATGCACTGAATAAGCGGTATGAAAATGGATGGATGCGTGAATCGTAGGCAGCTGGCAAAGAATTATAAGAACTTCTAAAAATATCTTTTAATAATCAATAGCAATAATCAATAATGTATTTTGTACCTCTGTATTGGCCAAGATGTGTGTAAGAAACACAAGAGGCTGCTTCAGTGAAATAAAGTCACAAATGCAGAAGATCGCAGACACATGTGAGGACACGGGAGCAGGCACTCTGTGGATAACCCGACACGCCCGCACCATGCAGGCAGCGGCACAACCCGCAACATGAGGCCACAGCTGAAGAGAAGCAACGGAGAGCACCAAAGCATCGCTCTGCTGAGAACAAAAAGGGTGTGAGGCCTGAGCAGCATTGCAAAGGTACTCAGAACAACACAAC